>BQNB010123267.1:0-14781 GCA_026074375.1 Tanacetum coccineum
TCGACTCACACAAACTCCCCTTTCTATACATTTTTCACTTTTAAATTTCGATTATTACGATGATCAACTTGTACAACTAGCATTAAGACACTATAAGAACAATAAAAGTACAACTTAAATAAAATTTAGAAAAACTTACAATCCTGATGTTCTTGGTTCGGTTTTTGACGCGAAGAAGTAAACCCAAATCATTTTCTACAACCCGAGACTATCTAATACTGACCCACTATTGATTATTAACCCGTGTTCTTGCTAGACCTCGAAAAATGTTGTGTTTTCTTGCCCTTGGTGTGCTCGTCCGAAACCCTAAAGAAAGAGAGAAAGAATATTTTTTTGTGTTTGATTTAAAATGGATGTACAAATGATGGTTTGAGGTTGAGACAAAATTATATAGTACCATGCAAAAACAACTTATCTAAAATAAAGCCTTTATGTCTACTCTCTTGTTCCTTAGCCGATTAGGATTCAAAGTGCCCCGGGTTTTTTGTTTTTATGTCGGGTTCTCTAAAAACTCAAATATCGCTCAATTAAAATGTTACCCGAGGTTAGTTAGTATTTTTATTACGTTTAAAAACATTTTTCCAAAAATCTAGAGTATTTACACGACACCCTTTCTAACTTATATCCTTCCAAAAATTCATTTAGAACGTTGACGGTCGTGTCAGGACAAAAAACACAAATTTTTGTTTAAACTCAACCGAACCCTTCCCATCATTTCTAAAAGCGTTCCAACTTTCAAAATACAACTTGACACTTTTGACTTGCCCAAAATTTTCACTTTAACGACCGATACGGTCTTTTACCGAATTTCACGCAAACGCCTGTTTTTGACAACTTTTAAATCATACACCAACGATTTACATTCTAAACCCATGTTATTTAAAACACGAATTTATCTAACCCATAAACCCATTAATACACTTCCAAATTTACTAACACTCATTCTCAAATTAACTGCCGGTACGCGCTGCGTGACGATTATCGCTAAACGCGAAAAAACTTCCCGAAAAGCACAAAAGACCACATAACCACTCCAAAACGGAAAGACGAATCAAAAGTGATTCACTTATGAAATCAAGACTCTCTCTCAACACCCGGTTAAACCGTAACCGTTTACACAAAATAGACAACCGAAGTCAACTTCACAGTTTTCTCTAAGAAAACTGAAAGACTCCGATATAAAATCATAATATTTTATAATACTTAACCCTGGAAAAGTTACCGGTTATCACAGCCTAACCCCCTTAAAGGAATTTCACCCCGAAATTCAACTTATCTCGTCAATCTTAACAATGACGAGATCATCATATCCCTCATCATAACCTACCGGTTCACTACTGACCCAGTCCCTTCAAGCAAGGTCTCTTTCGATTCCCCCTTGAGGCTTAGTTCTAAGGTTCAGTCCTTACACTTTATCATGGTTCATTCAGATCATGTACACACCACAAGATAGCCTTTCCTACTATCACTTGGTTTACTAGTCTTTCCTTAACCTCTAGGTTACACGGTTTCGGTCGGGCGTCTGGGTCTGATCCAGACCTCGACATAGCAAAAAAACTCTAACACTTTTGACATCGTCAAAATTTCTCACTTGCTCTAACCTACGTGATCAATACTACAAGGGTATATGCCTCACACATCATAACTCACATTCTACTCATGCAAGTCAGTCTATGGTTCACTTACCAACATCTACTCAAAATCTCCCAAGTAAACCCTACTTGGTTGAAAACTTAACGCTCCACCTTTCTAGGGAGGCCATGACATCATTTGAAATTTCACCATTCCTCAAAAAGAAAGTGGTTGGATTCCAAGTTTATTCACAACAACTTTATCAAGTCTCCCGTGACCTCACGGTATTCTACTTAACTACTTAACCATCTATCGTCTTAGTAAAATCGAACAACTCGAATATGTTTCAAGTTTACGAATGACACCTGGTAACTGTGCTCGCAAGCACTGGGCATATTTATCTATCCCAGATAAAATAAGAATACTACCATTCATTACTCTTTTAAATTTACATATAAATCGTCCTTCTACCCTATTAACTACGACTTCTACAAGAGTCAACTATCAACTGATAATAATCAGTTCATAACTATCGTAAATCAACTACCTACTTAGATCTGACACTAACTGGTGCTACTCAGTTTACAGTCATACAAAAAAACCCAAACCAGTCTTATATCATCTACTGCTCCCTACGATCCCTCTCCTGCTCTAAAGCAGTAACACGACCTCTCATCTCCTGAAGCTCACGCTGTATAGCGGCCTGCTACACTAACATGTCATGAATCAATCTATGGTCATCATACCTATCCTGTAACATATCTACCAACTGGGTGTCAACACGCCCTGCCCATGCCTCCAATGCTAGCGCAAGCCTCCACAAAGCTCCAAACGTCATGGCAATCCTCTCCTGCTCGCGCTCTAAACTCCTAAACATGTACCTCTATGAGAAGATCTCGTCTTTAACCACTCTTGACCTAGTGTACAACTCTCTCACATCCCTATCAATATCTGCAAACAGAGTAGGTAGCAGCGCGTCCAAACGCTGAGTGTGATCATGGAGTATGCTCCCATGAAGCTCTAACTGTGCCCACCTCTAAAAACTGATCCTCATCAACTGAGATGGTGGCTGTCAGGGTAGCCACTAGCGAAGCTATAGGTGATGGGACTACTGGGGATGATGGTGAAATAGGCAAGGAACCAGACGACCACTCAGGAGATGGCGGTGTCTGAACTGGTGCAGCTGGTGGTACATAAACTGGTATATCGGTGTAGACTCTACCATCCTCGGGATCTACCCGTGTAGTAAGTGTGGGCTGTCTAAACGCGGATACCCTATCTGCTCCTTGTTGCTCCGGCATAGACCTAGAGCTCTGACCTACCTCGAATGTTCTAGGTACCCGATCCTCCTCTACCGTTAACTCACGACGTCTCAACGCCCTATAACCAAGTCCTAAAGGCTCACCTATGGCTGTATCCGCAGCCGGGACTACCTGCTGCTGACCCTTGGGTATAACCTTTTCCTCCTCCTCCTCTAAACCAAATCCCTTGCCCTCTAAAGCACGATCCTCGTCATCTAAACCATGATCCTCGTCATCTAAACCATGACCCTCGTCATCTAAACCATGACCATCATCATCTAAACCATGACCCTCATCATCTAACCTCTTTCTCTCATCATCCGCATCCAAACTCTCATCCTCCCCATCCTCATTAGTATCCTCATCTCCTAACTCGTCTCCCTCACTATCAGTATCTAATATGAGCTCAAAAGTACCTCTATACCTCTTTCGTACTAGAAGAGGTGGAGATGGTGATGGTGTCTCGTAAAAGGATCTATACCTCTTACGGAAAGTTGAATCTGACAAAGCCATCGCCTCTGTCACGCTAGCCGAAAGACCAGGAGACATGGCGGGCTGGGCACGCACGGTCATGCGTGCTGTCCTACGGTAAAATGAAGCACGGGTAGGTGTAGGGTAGGTGAAACATGAGTAAGTGGATGATCGGGTGACAATAGTGTGGTGGAATCCGATGAAGCTGATGAACGGGATGAATCAGTCCTAGTACCTATCGACTCAAAAGCCTTAAACTCCTCACCCATAAAGGGTACTCTAAAACCTAATCACTGCAACTCCTCTACCTCTGAGGGAGCCTCCTCTGGGTCTGACTCAGTATCTGTATCAACTAGTTGTGCCTGCCTAACCGCTACATAGGGGTCATCAGGTAAAGGGACGGGCACTCGGGAGCTCTGAGCTCCGTCAGTCTGGGTGATAGTCTCCGAATCAACATAAGCTGGGGTAGACATAACCTGTGATAACACGGTAAAGGGTATAAGTATTTTTACAAAATATCATTACTCAAATTACCAGCATCACAATGCCTTACACACACACACACACACACACACACACACACACACACACACACATATATAATATATTCAACATAAACATTGAAAATAGGTGTTTGTTAACCGGTATGTACGTATATATATAAATATATATATATATATATATATATATATATATATATATATGTATACATATATATAAACTCATTATATATATATATATACATAAGTATATAATACTTAAAATAAAATAAGATAATATTTTATTATTATTTTCGTCTTTTTATCGGGCTAAACGAGGTAAATATAAAACTTTATTGTTTTAGTATGTCCATGTTCAATCGTTTAATCTTAACATTTAACGTTTACAAAAGCTGTCTTTTGTCTTTTAGTCAAATCGACAGAAAACATTTATTTCACAATATCTTTTAAGTGTGACATTTTCTACGAAATTTCGACATGACCCGTTCGTTTGTAAAAGGTTTCCAAGGTTTTCAAACCTTATTATTTTCCACAATATCCCACAATTCCGACAAAATGCCAAAAGTTCATAACTTTAACGCGTTTACCTAAACGTGACAAAAATCATTCAATTCAAATCATTTTCTACTTCCGTAACTATTGTAAATCCATTGATTCGTTCTTAGAAATTTAATTATCAAATTTTCCCTTATTGGGCCCGAAAGCTCAAAGTTAGTCTATTAACTCTTATTAAGTCCAACTTGTCTCTTTTAAATCAATTTGAGTCCAGCAACATTTGTCAAGTCTCGTATGTCTATAAAAATTCAATTTCAGTCCATAAGTCTATTTACTAATCATTAGGCTTTATGACCCATTAAGGTTTTAATATTTAGTCCGATTGCTAAGACAAATCCATATCCTTTTTATAATAGTCCAAACCATTTCAAAAGCCCAAACTTTATGTAAGTCCAATAAGCCGAATTAAATGGACCAAAGCCCAATAAGCCATAAGCCTAAATATAAGCCGAAAACAAATAAGTCATAAGTCTATATATAACCCAAAATTAATATAAGCCAAACCCAAATAAGTCGAGACCAATATAAGTCAAAACCAACTAAGTCAAAACATAAATAAGCCACAAGCTCGAAATATAAGCCGAAACAATAATAAGCCATAAGCTCGAAATATAAGCCGAAACAATAATAAGCCATAAGCTCGAAATATAAGCCGAAACAATAATAAGCCAAAGCCAAATGGGCCGAGCCCAATAATACTAGTCCGAAACTAAATAAGCCAAAAACCAAATAAGCTAGAAACCAAATAAGCAAATAAGCCGAATACAAAAAGGGTCGAGCCCACTCCTTCTTGTCGGACCGAGAGCTAAGACGAGCCCAAACCACAAATCAGTTGGGCCGAGCCCAAACCGAAACAACCCAAAACCAAATAAGCCATTACTAGCTTATTTTTAAGCAATCCTTTCAAAATAAGCCCTAAAAGCACTTTTTATAGAAATAAAATTTACCACCATAACCAAAATATTCAAACTTTCGACCCTTGACCCTTTTCCTTTGAGTTCGACTCACACAAACACCCCTTTCTATACATTTTTCACTTTTAAATTTCGATTTTTACGATGATCAACTTGTACAACTAGCATTAAGACACTATAAGAACCATAAAAGTATAACTTAAATAAAATTTAGAAAAACTTACAATCCTGATGTTCTTGGTTTGGTTTTTGACGTGAAGAAGTAAACCCAAATCATTTTCTACAACCCGAGACTATCTAATACTAACCCACTATTGATTATTAACCCGTGTTCTTGCTAGACCTCGAAAAATGTTGTGTTTTCTTGCCCTTGGTGTGCTCGTCCGAAACCCCAAAGAAAGAGAGAAAGAATATTTTTTTGTGTTTGATTTAAAATGGATGTACAAATGATGGTTTGAGGTTGAGACAAAATTATATAGTACCATGCAAAAACAACTTAGCTAAAATAAAGCCTTTGTGTCTACTCTCTTGTTCCTTAGCCGATTAGGATTCAAAGTGCCCCGGGTTTTTTGTTTTTATGTCGGGTTCTCTAAAAACTCAAATCTCGCTCAATTAAAATGTTACCCGGGGTTAGTTAGTATTTTTATTACGTTTAAAAACATTTTTCCAAAAATCTAGAGTATTTGCACGACACCCTTTCTAACTTAAACTTTCAAAAATTCATTTAAGACGTTGCCGGTCGCGTCCGAACCAAAAACACGAATTTTTGTTTAAACTCAACCGAACCTTTCCCATCATTTTTAAAAGTATTCCAACTTTCAAAATACAACTTGAAACTTTTAACTTTCCTAAAATTTTTACTTTAACGCCCGATACGGTCTTTTACTGAATTTCATGAAAAACGCCCGTTTTCTGACAACTTTCAAATCACACATCAACGATTTACATTCTATACCCACATTATTTAAAACACAAATTTATCTAACCCATAAACCCATTAATACACTTCAAAATTTACTAACACTCGTTCTCAAATTAACTACCGTGTCGGTACGCGTTGCATGATGATTTTCGTTAAACGCGAGAAAACTTCCCGGAAAGCACAGGAAGACCACATAATCACTCCAAAACGGAAAGACGAATCAAAAGTGATTCACTTACGAAAGCAAGACTCTCTCTCAACACCAGCTAAACCATAACCGTTTATACAAAATAGACAACCGAAGTCAACTTCACAGCTTTCTCCAAGAAAACTGAAAGACTCCGATATAAATTCATAATATTTTATAATACTTAACCCATGAAAAGTTACCGGTTATCACAGTCTAACCCCCTTAAAGGAATTTTGCCCCAAAATTCAACACATCTCATCAATCTCACAATGACAGGATCTTCATACCTCATCATCACCACCGGTTTTCACCCTACCGACCTGGTCCCTTCAGCGAGGTTCTCGTATCGATTCCCCCTTAGAGGCTTAGTTCTAATGTTCAGTCCTTACACTTTCTCATGGTTCATTCATATCCTGTCCACACCACAGGATAGCCTTTCCTACTATCACTTGGTTTACTAGTCTTTCCTTAACATCTAGGTTACACGATTTCGGTTGGGCGTCTAGGTCTGATCCAGACCTCGACATAGCAAAAAAACTCTAACACTTTTGTCATCGTCAAAATTTCTCACTTGCTCTAACCTGCTTGATCAATACTACAAGGGTATATGCCTTACACATCATAACTCACATTCTACTCATGCAAGTCAGTCTATGGTTTACTTACCACCTTCGTCTCAAACTCTCCCAAGTAAACCTTACTTGGTTGAATACTTAAGGCTCCACCTTTCTAAGAAGCTATGACCTTATTTGAAATTCTCACCATTCCCTAAAAGAAATGGGTAGATCATGTTTATTCACTACGACTTTATCAAGTCTCCTGTGACCTCACGGTATTCTACTTAACTACTTAACCATCTATCGTCTTAGTAAAATCAGACAACTTGAATATGTTTCAAGTTCATGAATGACACATGGTAACCGTGCTCGTAAGCAGTGGGTATGTTTATCTATCCGAGATAAAATAAAAACACTACCATTCATTACTCTTTCAAATTTCCGTACAACTCATTAATCTACCATATTAACTATGACTTCCACAAGAGTCAACTATCAACTAATAATAACCAGTTCATAACAATCATAAATCAACTACCTACTTAGATCTGACACTAACTGGTGCTACTCAGTTTAGTGTTATACAAAAATCCAAGCCAGTCCCATACCATCTACTGCTCCCTATGGTCCCTCTCCTGCTCTAAAGCAGTAACACGACCTCTTATATCCTGAAGCTCACGCTGCAAAGCGGCCTTATGCACTAACATGTCATGAATCAATCTATGGTCATCATACCTATCCTATAACATATCTACCAACCGGGTGTCAACACGCCCTACCCATGCCTCCAATGCTAGCACAGGCCTCCACAAAGCTCCAAATGTCACGACAGTCCTCTCCTGCTCGCGCTTTAAACTCCTAAACATGTACATCTACGAGAAGATCTCGTCTCTAACCACTCTTGACCTAGTGTACAACTCTCTCACATCCCTATCAATATTTGCAAACAGAAGTATGTACCAGCGGCGTCCAAAAACCTAGTGTGATCAGGAGTATGCTCCCAATGAAGCTCTAACTGTTGCCACCTCTAAAAACTGATACCTCATCAACTGAGATGGTGCTGTCGTGGTTAGCCACTACGAAGCTATAAAGTTATGGGACACTAGGGATAATGGAGAAATAGCAAGAAACCAGATTACCACTCAGGAGATGGCGTGTCCCTGATCTGTTGCAGCTGGTGGTACAAAACTGTATATCGTGTAGACTCCACCATCCTCGTGATTGTACCCGTGTAGTGAGAGTGGGCTGTCTAAAACCGGGATACCCTATCTCTCCCCCTGTTGCTCCGGCATAGCCACAAAGCTCCTGACCACCTCGAAATGTGTTTTCTAGGTACCCGGTCCTCCTCTACCGTTAACTCACGACGTCTCAACGCCCTATAACCAAGTCCTAAAGGCTCACTTATGGCTGTATCCGCAGCCGGGACTACCTGCTGCTGACCCTTGGGTACAACCTCTTCCTCCTCCTCCTCTAAACCAAGTCCCTTGCCTTCTAAAGCACGATCCTCGTCATCTAAACCATGATCCTCGTCATCTAAACCACAACCCTCGTCATCTAAACCATGATCCTCATCATCTAAACCATGACCCTCATCATCTAACCTCTCTCTCTCATCATCCGCATCCAAACTCTCATCCTCCCCATCCTCATCAGCATCCTCATCTCCTAACTCGTCTCCCTCACTATCAGTATCTAATACGAGCTCAGAAGTACCTCTATACCTATTATGTACTAGAAGGGGCGGATATGGTGATGGTGTCACGTAAGAGGATCTATACCTCTTACGGAAAGTTGAATCTGACAAAGCCATCGCCTCTGTCATGCTAGCCAAAAGACCAGGAGACATGGCGGACTGAGCACGCACTGTCATACGTGTTGTCCTACGGTGAAATAAAGCACATGTAGGTGTAAGAGTGGATGAAACATGAGTGAGTGGATGATCGGGTGACCATGGTGCGGTGGAATTTGAAGAAGCTGATGAATGGGATGAATCAGTCCTAGTACCTGACGGCTCAAAAGCCTCAAACTCCTCACCCATAAGGGGTACTCTAGAACCTACTGACTGCGACTCCTCTACCTCTGAGGGAGCCTCCTCTGGGTCTGACTAAGTATCTGTATCAACTAATTATGCCTGACTAACCGCTACATAGGGGTCATCAGGTAAAGGGACGGGCACTCGAGAGCTCTGAGCTCCTTCAGCCTGGTGATAGTCTCCGAATCAACATAAGTTGGGGTAGACATGACCTGTGATAACACGGTAAAGGGTATAAGTATCTTACAAAATATCATTACTCAAATTACCAGCATCATAATGCCTTGCACACACACACACACACACACAAACACACACATACACACACACAGAATATATAATATATTCAACATAAACATTGAAAATAGGTGTTTGTTAACCGGTATGTACGTATATAATAAATATATATATATATATATATAGTATATATATATATATATATATATATATATATATATATATGTATGTATGTATATATAAGTATATAATACTTAAAATAAAATAAGATAATATTTTATTATTATTTTCGTCTTTTTATTAGGCTAAACGAGGTAAATATAAAACTTTATTGTTTTAGTATGTCCATTTTCAATCGTTTAATCTTAACATTTAACGTTTACAAAAGCTGTCTTTTGTCTTTTAGTCAAATCGACAGAAAACAATTATTTCACAATATCTTCTAAGTGTGACATTTTCTTAACGAAATTTCGACCTGGCCCACTTCTCGTTTGTAATCTAGGTTTCCAAGGTTTTCAAACCTTATATTTTTCCACAACATCCCACAATTCTTCCGGCAAAATTACCAAAAGGTTCATACCTTCCATGTTACCCAAATGTAAACAAAAATCATTCAATTCAAATTGTTTTCCACTTCCGTAACTATTGTAAATCCATTGATTCGTTTTTAGAAATTTAATTATCAAATTTTCCCTTATTGGGCTCGAAAGCCCAAAGTTAGTACATTAACTCTTATTAAGTCCAACTTGTCTCTTTTAAATCAATTTTCGATTCCAAACACATTTGTTAAGTTCACGTTCTCTGTCCCATAAAAATTCAATTTGAGTCATAAGTCCCCATTACTAGTCATAATAATGGGCCATATGGCCACATTAAAGTTTTAATATTTAGTCCGATTGCCAAGACAAATACATATCCTTTTTATAATAGTCCAAACCATTTCAAAAGCCCAAACTTTATGTAAGTCCAATAAGCCGAATTAAATGGACCAAATCCCAATAAGCTATAAGCCTAAATATAAGCCGAAAACAAATAAGTCATAAGTCCGTATATAAGCCGAAATTAATATATAACAGAACCCACAAATAAGTCGAGACTAATAAAGATCAAACCAACGATAAGTCGAAACATAAATAACCACAAACACAAGCTCGAAATATAAGCACGAAAACAACTAATAAGCATAAGCTCAGAAATAAAACTCCGAAACAATAATAAGCCATAAGCTCGAAATATAAGCCGAAACAATAATAAGCCAAAGCCAAATGGGCCGAGCCCAATAATACTAGTCCAAAACCGAATAAGCCAAATACCAAATAAGCTAGAAACCAAATAGCGAGTAAGCCGAATACAAAACGGGCCGAGCCCACTCTTTCTTGTCGAACCGAGAGCTAAGACGAGCCCAAACCACAAATCGGTTGGGCCGTGCCTAAACCGAAACAACCCAAAACTAAATAAGCCATTACTAGCTTATTTTTAAGCAATCCTTTCAAAATAAGCCCTAAAAGCACTTTTTATAGAAATAAAATTTACCACCGCAACTAAAATATTCAAACTTACGACCCTTGACCCTTTTCCTTTGAGTTCGACTCACACAAACACCCCTTTCTATACATTTTTCGTTTTCAAATTTTGATTTTTATGACGATCAACTTGTACAACTAGCATTATGACACTGTAAAAACCATAAAAGTACAACTTAAATAAAATTTAGAAAAACTTACAATCTTGGTGTTCTTGGTTCGGTTTTTGACGCGGAGAAGTAAACCCAAATCGTTTTCTACAACCTGAGACTATCTAATACTAACCCACTATTGATTATTAACCCGTGTTCTTGCTAGACCTCGAAAAATGGTGTGTTTTCTTGCCCTTGGTGTGCTCGTCCAAAACCCCAAAGAAAGAGAGAAAGAATATTTTTTTTGTTTGATTTCAAAATGTATGTACAAATGATGGTTTGAGGTTGAGACATAATTATATAGTACCAGGCAAAAACAACTTAGCTAAAATAAAGCCTTTGTGTCTCCTCTCTTGTTCCTTAGCCGATTAGGATCCAAAGTGTGCCCCGGGGTGTTTCGTTTTTGTGCCGGGTTCTCTAAAAACTCAAATCTTGCTCAATTAAAATGTTACCCGGGGTTAGTTAATATTTTATTGCGTTTAAAAACATTTTTCCAAAAATCTAGAGTATTTACACGACACCCTTTCTAACTTAAATCCTTCCAAAAATTCATTTAGAACGTTGCCGGTCGTGTCAGGACCAAAAACACGAATTTTGTTTAAACTCAACCGAACCCTTCCCATCATTTCTAAAAGCGTTCCAACTTTCAAAATACAACTTGACACTTTTGACTTGCCTAAAATTTTCACTTTAACGACCGATACGGTCTTTTACCGAATTTCACGAAAACGCTTGTTTTCTGATAACTTTTAAATCACACACCAACGATTTACATTCTAAACCCACATTATTTAAAACACGAATTTATCTAACCCATAAACCCATTAATACACTTCCAAATTTACTAACACTCGTTCTCATATTAACTGCCGTGCCGGTACGCACTACGTGACGATTTTCGCTAAACGCGGGAAAACTTCCCGGAAAGCACAGAAAGACCACATAACCACTCCAAAACGAAAAGACGAATCAAAAGTGATTAACTTATGAAATCAATACTCTCTCTCAATACCCGGTTAAACCGTAACCGTTTACACAAAATAGACAATCGAAGTCAACTTTACAGTTTTCTCCAAGAAAACTGAAAGACTCCGATATAAAATCATAATATTTTATAATACTTAACCCAGGAAAAGTTACCGGTTATCACACACAAATTCCTAACCACGACCTAATGAATAATGACGCGGCTTATTGCAAGATAAAGGTACAACGGTGCATAAACTATTTTTAGAAAATCAACATCACCCGTATATGCTTGTTTCATAGATTAGTTAGTCAAAACGTGGTTTTGCAAATCATGGGGTTTTAAATTTAGTTTCGTCACTTAAACCGAGAGTTACTATTTTTACCTTACTAAGATATACCTTGCATCAAATAAAAACTTTCCATTTTAGTAAACTCCTAACGCTTACAAAATATCGTTTTGATAATGTTTCTAACGCGTCCTAATAATTTATAAGTAATACACTATTATTCACTAGAGTTTTTATAGCTCCAACGGACCCGAAAACGCCCGAAAACACCAAATTAACTTTCTAACAGAAACTAATTTACCCAAAATGTGTGCAAGAAATTTATTACATTTTCCAAAAATAGTCCAACTTCTACGGAGTATAGCTCCTTCGTTATTGACTTTCGTGACAAAAAAAATGTTCCTTATTTTAGTGAAAACTCATTCCGGACAAGTTTTCTTTTATACACTTTAACCGGTTTGGATCCGAAAGGGGTCAAAACCTCAATTCGAAAACTGGACGGAATGTCCCGAAATATTTTAAAAACTAGAAGATCCTGATATTTTTCATAAAACTTTAAATTGCCATACCTTCTTCGTTATTAGGCGGATTTTCACGTTCTTTATATCAAAAATTTTGTAACGACATCTACTATCATAATATTTGAGTTTTAACATCTCAAAACATTTTTACGTGACCTATAACGTAAGGGCTGTTTGGGATAGCTTATATAATATCCCAAAAAGTGCCAAAATAACAATCCACAACTTCTCTAGAGGCCTAATCTAACCTATCTCCGATCACTACTAATTCAAACAACAAATCCACCTTATAACTAACTTAATCCCTTCACCAACAAGATACAACTGTACTAATATCTCTAGCTAATATATAAAATCAATAGTTTACTTCCAACAAATTAATAAGTACAATAATATTACAAGAACATAAAGGATACATTTTTATCCCTTAAAATTACTAGTTGAGTTTATAAAAATGATAACACAATCATATGGGTGATGCTTGTTTTAAAGAAAAATGTATAAATGAGCATGGTGCATAATGAATCAAATGAGAAGTTAGGAGATGCTCACAATTAGATGAAGATGATTAGAGAACCAAAGTGAGCTCTAAATACCTAAAATAATTAAATGAAACCCTAACTTGTTTTTTGGTAAGCCATTGCTTAATCTTGAAACCCTAACCTTGAAATCACCTTAGAACACTTTAGTAATGAACCTTAAATACACTTATGTGCTAGAAATATCAAGAAAATGGAAGACAATGAAACTCAAAATGAGGTGTTTTGTGTCGTGGGTGGAAGGAGAGAAACAAGAGAGATTTTTGTTATGATTTTGCAAGTGATAGATAAGAATGATAATGCTAGTTGCATGTATCTATTTATCTAGGAAATATCTAAGAGACAAAATGTACAAATCTTTCAAGAAATCAAAGGGGCGTGGGCTTGTGTAAGAAATAGAAGGGGATTTGGTTTGTGTAAGATTTTTGGTAAAGAAAGTCCTACTAGTTGAAGTTAAATATCTAAGCATTAGCTAGCTTAATATCTAGTAAGTCTTTGGTACATTCTTCGCATAGAAAAGGCCTAGGGCCGGATTTATTTATAAAAGTGAGGAAGAAATATTAAATTTTTGATAAAGTATAAATATTATAGGTATTGGTAAAAGTGGTGAGGGTATTGGGTGAGTTTTGCATGCATGTGCGCATTAAACGCGAGTTTAAATGACTTACGTAAAAAGTGGTAAAACCAAATGTATATGACTTATAAAAATAATGCTCAAGAGATTGATAATGTTTTTAAATAATGTAGACTAAATTTAGTCTAGAGTCGGTGTGCGTCCGAAGACGTTTATGGCTATACGCGAGATAACCTCGCGGTTTAAAGTTAAATCAAGTACGTAAACTTTGAAAATAAAATATTTTGAGTTAATAGATAATTATTAACCTGGAAAAATGCCGGTTGTCACACCAACTAAGTTTCTTTTTTATGGAACGTAAGGTTGATGATTAAGACATATTTGAGTCTAATCTGTGTCTACCAAACAAAGCGTGTGTTTTTTATGTTAAAGCGTGAGTTAGTCGGTGATTTGTGTCATTTTTAAGGTTGTGGTCGGGAAAGTAGCTAGCAACATTTTTGTTTATTGGTTGGACTTAATCTACATGTTTCGTTATTTTATATTACACCAATTACATATGTTTCCCATGCCTAATCCCTACCATGTATCATTCTTTATCCAAACCTTTGGTTTACTCGAATGAGGGATTTGAGCAATCAGATATGTCTCGTTCATGGATTTAAATATGTATGTGTGGTTTTGTTGCCCTTGTTGGTGTAATACTATTTGTAAATGTAACACCCCCAAAATATGTGTCAGCGGAATAGTGACCGGGGGCGTTACTTCATAAAACAATAGCACAAGATACGAGAGAACGACCTCTAAATGAGTCATTTAAAAATAACATC
This sequence comes from Tanacetum coccineum, assembly GCA_026074375.1. Taxonomy (NCBI): domain Eukaryota; kingdom Viridiplantae; phylum Streptophyta; class Magnoliopsida; order Asterales; family Asteraceae; genus Tanacetum; species Tanacetum coccineum. The sequence goes on from BQNB010123267.1 coordinate 14,644, forward strand.
ATTGTTTCATTGAAATAAATAAGTTAAAAACAAGTTGTCCCAAGTTTTCATAAAATGGAAATTGATAAGTGCTTAATTACACATATCTTTTACCTCTAAAAACGAGCTTAAATGACCAAAAACTGCCAAATATATGTT
>BQNB010123268.1:0-20128 GCA_026074375.1 Tanacetum coccineum
GTTAAGGTGTAAGGGTGTAACGAAACAAATAATTGGTGTAAATTCCTAAAGGATTGGCTCTACGGGTTATTCTAGTGGATCATCACTCTAAAAATAAGAGTGGAAGAACGGGAGGTTAACTAACCGGTGTAGTTAGTTAATAAACAACATGTATAGGCGATTTGGTTGTAATCCTAAGATTTACCAATTTAAACAAGTTACTCCAATTAAATCCATAATACTCATTATTGTGGTCTCAAATAGATATACCAAGCCAAGTTCTAAAGTCTACAACATCACCGGCACAATATCTATCAAGGGTTATTGTGTGCGGGTTATGTATCAAGTAATTTCACAAAAGTATGCTTGAAAATTTTAAATTTGAGCATAATTTAAGCATTTTAGTGTGAAAAATAAGACAAGTAAACATTCTAATTCCATCCCCCCACTTGAATTATACAACGTCCTCGTTGTATATGTAAAACATTAAATACGGGAATTTAAAAAGAATTAGAATGAGAAACTCCCCTGATATTTGCTCGGTAGGTTCTCCAATTTGCGTTTATGAGCAAGATCGTGTGTTGAACAGCCGTCTTGAGGTTTCAAGACTCCAACACTTCAAGATTTCTAGATTTGTAAATTCTCCACTAATATTCGTCGATATTTCCTTCACGAGGTCCTGTGTAAAACATAGGAAAAACAGGTGCATTCCTATCTTGGTATCTACGGTCAATTTAAACTAAACTAAAAAAACTAAATACGGGTCAGACTGTGGATACGGAGTATCAAGTAGATGAAGTATCAAGTAGATGAATACGGCGTATTCGCAGAACTGACAATAATGTTTTTAAAGTGCATGAAAAATAAAGACTGATAACGTCCAGACATTCAATACGCCATATGGTATGAGGCGGATACGCCGTATTGAAGTCTTGGAAGACATACTCGATAACAAAATTATATAACATTCCGGGTTGTCTCCCGGTAAGCACTTTTATTTACAGCGAAGTCTTTAAGTTAGACTTTTCTTCACCTTCTCTTTTCTTCACGTTGCTCTAGTCACCATCCATCCTTCGTCCATAATCCGAAAGATTTCTTGGTAAGCTTGGCACACATCTCTTCTCATCATAATAAGATCATCGTAATCGTCTTCTTTTACAGCAATATACTCTTCATCATCATTGAACGAATATTTAATCATCATATATTTCCTTATGTTGCATACCGGTGGCTCATAAATTTCACATAATTCTTTATTCCCATTATCTTCATGATTAATTTCATAAGCATCATAGATTTTTGTTATATATGTTTCCATTTTCTCTTGAGCTCGCAGCATGACTCATCATCGTTGATAACTCCATCCATGATAGCTTTGTTTCTTAAAGCTTCTTCTTTAAGTTCACAATCATCTAAAGCTTCATACCACTCGTAATCCTGATAATGGAGTTGGTTTTCAATAATGTAAGTTCCAGGTAAATTTCCTCCATTACAGTAACCATCTTCTTTCCAGCTACACGTTGGCCATTCCGAACACCCAGTTTTATAGTTGAAAGGCTCGCAAGTATGTTTGACTGGTTTCGGCTCTGTCCAAACTCCAGTGTCAGTCCATGGTTTCTCATCAACCCATGGTACATCCTTATTTCATTCATAGATCCATTCATTTTTGTAGTCATCATAGGTCTTAAACCCTATAATATCCTTTGTAAGTAGGTCCGGATCTACCTTGAGAAGATAATTAAATTCGTTGAATGCTGAACAGATAGGTGTCTCATAGTCAAATATATTAGTGTCGATTCTAAACACTTCAGCAATTTCATCTTCATCATCGGAAGATTCCTCATCAGTAAGCTCAACTTCATCATCTCCTCTGATCCAATAAATCCATAATGCTTTCATAGTATATTGATCCATCGTCTTGTAGTTGAAAATTTTTGATCTTAACCATTCAATAAATGCAACATCAGACGGATCATACCCCATATCATCATCAGTTTCATCCTCCAAATCATCATCCATTACAGAGTTACATGGGATGTTAGCAACTTCAACTTTATATGTGAATAAATCATTATCCATCCCGCTTAATCGGCTGACTTCCATGTTGAAAATTTCAAGTGATGTGTCGCAAGTGAGCGAAACATCTTCGACCTTTACGTCCTTAATTTTCTCGAACTCTCCTTTGATAACCTTAGTCATTCTTACTGAAAAATATCCAGAAAATTATCAGTAGAACCAGCGAAGAAAGGTATATATAAAAAAATTTGGGCTTAAAATTCGAGAATGGAAAAGAATTTTATCAGAAGATCGATACGCCGTATCCAATGGAAGTGGATACGCCATATTAATCTGTTGAGATGAATACGATGTATTGGACAGAGAACTGGATACGCCGTATTCAGTGGGATTGGGTACGTCGTATTCAACTGTCGACCAAAACAGTGTATTCAAGAAAAACAATTAAATACGCAAACATTTAAACACACAAATATACAGCCAAACAATAAAAGAAAAATATACATAATATACACAAATATACACTAATGTAAATTACACTAATCCTAAGGGTTAGATTTAATCTAATGTTAAAAACCAAAATATCAAAATAAAAATCAAGATTAATTTTCATCCCCGGCAACGACGCCAAAAACTTGATGTGTTGTAGTGTAGGGTTGTTTTTTATATGATTCAAGTTTTAAATTTATATTTTGCCAACTCAACCAAAAACAACACTTTAACCCGATCGGTAGTAGTTTCGTGGTACGTAGAGTGTCAATCACTGAGAGCGAGGTTAAATCTATCAATTTAATTAATATCTTGGTTATCTAATTTATGTTAATTTGGTATGTGCTAAATTACACATACCTTTTACCTATTATAACGAGCTAAAAGGACCAATAATGAACAAAAATGACATAAAAATGCATTGTATATATGTATTTTGTGATCTATGTCTTGCATGTATGGATATTCAATAAAAAGGACAAAAACAAAGGCAAAGCAGACCAAACCGAGCACGGGAATGGAAAGAGCGCGAGAAAATGAGTCTAACGGTGCCATCGGGTCTTATTGGTCCAGCCCGTAACCCATGTTATGGCCCACTATTCCAAAAGCCCATTATATAGCCCAACAAGGAAATTTGCAAAGACTGATTTTATAAAATAAAGGTTACGTGAGCATGATGTAAGATCACATGCCAAGAAATAAATCCCACCCGGTCACGTGATGCTCCACTACACAAGATTGGACGAATTAATGTCAGGCACGTGGCATGGGTTCTTATACACTTCAAAGCTTGTCCAACCCCCTATCCAATGGAATCGAGAAAGGTTTATTTGTTGAATATCTAGGTCACCACTAGGTCAACACGATCAAATAAACCATTGGCAATATCCAATTAACAAGTTAAGCAGAAGCTTTCCTAGACACACAGACTTAGAAGGACTATATTTTGTGTAACTATTATTCCAGGTTGAAATAAATTACTATAAGGAGAGCTATCCGTGACTCTAATCCCTTTGGTCTACTTCACTAATCCAGTTGACCCAGTGGCGCACTTACAAAATACGTGTAACAAGTATAAATTGTAGATGCAGATCAAATAACACAAGGCACAACGATAAATCAAGAAATTGATATAAACAAATACCAAACATTTAGATCTTCATAATAATGGCTAATACCCGAAGGTAAGCCTTCAAACATCATAATAAATACAAGAGTAATAATTTAGCCAAGGTAAACTAACCGAGTTAACGAATGATACCAAAAACTGAACGATTACTAAAGTATATGGAATTACACGATGTCTCATATGGAATTGAACACGTTGCTCGACCTCTTCTACTCTTCTTCTCTTCTAAAAATTGAATTTTGTGGTTTAGGTATCAAGAATATGATTTAGCACAACTAAAACTCGTTTTTGAGTTTTCTATTTATAATGTCTGGAAGTCGGTTCAATACGGCGTATCCAATGGGTTGGATACGGCGTATTAGGGATCCTGAGTAGTCCACTTTGACTATCTCTAGATATTAATGATTCCATATCATTAATATGGCAATTGAGTCCTCTAGATACAAGTTTTTTAAAAAAAAAAAATAAAAAAAAGATTTATTTAGCCCTTTTTAATCTTCTGTGGTACTGTTGGTGAGTGCAGGCAAACGGATACACCGTGATCTTCTTGATGGATACGGAGCGTATTAGGTCTTCAGAATAGTATCTTCAAAATATCTTCAATTAACTCCAGAATACCGCGCCTTTTGCTATGTTTTTCACCAATAACTTCCATAATTACTGCAAGTTATCAAAATAAATGATTAAGTAACATTTCTCTTGCAATTAATGATAGCAAAATGGTTGATATCGTGGGATAAACGATGCTATAAAATAGACTTATATGATGTCCATCAATGCTTTTATGTGGATGCATTTAATTGGACAAAGATTATTGTGTCTAAGTCTTAGGTGATGTCCTACCTTAATTCTTAAGAATGATATGCCGCTTCATGATAGTAAATCATTGCACTAAAACAAACAAAACCAGCATGAACCGGTTTAATAGGGCTAATGCAGATTTCTATCATTTGGCTTGTACCAGCTTTTCTACTCTTTCTAATCTTCTCTTTTGTTTTATGTGTTAATTGAATTGTATTTGTTATCCACCAAACTTGTGCCAGTCTCTCAGGCGAACCCCCCATTCATTAGACTACATACATAAGCATTAGTAGGGTTTAGCAAGTAAATAAACAATTAATAATATTGAAAGAAGTATAGGATTAAATTTCCACTCTTAGCTGTTCGAGATTCACCCTACTTACCGCGAACTCCATCTTGACCGGTAACTGCTGGTTAAAGTGTTGTTTTGGTTTGTCGGCTAAATATAAATGAAAACTTGATAATTAAAATAAGTGAACATACGACGACACACATCAGGTTTTTTGGCGCCGTTGCCGGGGAGTGAAATTATTAAACCTTATTCTTATCAGTATTACTAACCATTAACTAGTTTAGCTTAGTATAGTTTAAATTGCATAATTGTGTGCTTGTTTGTGTGTTTAATTTCTTGCATTGTATATTTTGCATATTGTGTGTTTGTGTGCATTGTTACAACCAGCTGTAACATTCGAGTCGAATACGCAATTAACGCGTATTCATTTTCTTGGATACGAGTATGAAAAGTTTCTAACCAATACAGCATATTCTAAACTATCATCTATACGCGGCGATTCATGTTACTGAATATGGTATTAGGGCTATTTGACCATTTTTTTTTTTTTCCTAGCTATTTTTTTACAGTTTAAAAATAGACAAAACCAATATCACTATAGGAGGAATAATAACAGACATTAATAGAGGAAATCTCTAAGTCAGGGTGAGACGTTTAATTGGTGAACTGCCACATATGGTAAAATGGAATATTGTGAAGACGAGGACGATTGCTTAACAAACTTTGAATGTGAATTCCCAGCTGTAGTCCTTGATGATACATCTAGAGAAGCGTTCTCTTGGGAACCCACGGTAAGTCCTCTTAACAACAATAAAATTGACTTTAGAATCTCGGTTGACGAATCCGACGACGAAGATTACACGGTAATTTATGACGAAAATTCATTTTCCTATAAAATAATTTCCGTCAACAATTTGAAAACTGATTCGGAAAATGATAATGATAAAGTCAATATCTTTAATTTGACACCCTCGCCCGATGTCAGTTATCAAAATGATTTTAAGACTTCTTTAAAAGACTTTGAGAATGAATACCAGCCACATTGTTTACAATGATCTCTAACGTCTAAACTTCAAATTTCTAACTTAACCTACATAAGTCCTGCACGAATCAATGAATTTACCGAGAGATGCGCGCCGCGAGTGAACATCATTGTCCAAATAATGATGAAAGGAACAAAACGTTTTAATACTTAATGATTTATTTCGTTTAAAACTAATTTATCTCGATGATCTAAAAAGTGATAAACGGACAATGAACTAGATGAAAATCGATATTGAGCAGCCTTCGGGGGATATGTCTGTCATACCATTACCTTATGTAATAAATGTTGATGCTGGTGCTTCTGCACAAGGGTCAAATAAACATTCGGAAATAAGTCACGATACATCTAATAAATTTTTCAATAATGAAACTTTTATCCAGAAGCTAAATGTAATATCCATGGCTTGAAATTGATCGTAACAAAATAAACGGATGCTTTAATCTTTATCAAGAATTCTCTCTCTATGTGTTTGTTTGCATCCCTTTCGGCCCTAAGTGTTTTATAAGGATGGGATTAGATTGGGGCAAGTCTAACTTAAGACTTTTTCTATAAACAAAAAGTGCTAGCGCAGCTGAGACAACCCGATCATTTAATTGTTGTCCGCATTTTAATTGTTTGTTGCACAGACTGTCTTCCTATAACTCAATACCGTAGTCGAAACTCCCCCTTGGAATATTACGGACGTATGCATGTCTGACGTTATCACTTTAAACTTAATTATTTAATTTCCAGAAATTTTAATGTTCTACAGGAATCAATACGGCGTATACCTTGTTCTGGATACTGCGAACATTGATCCCTGCTAACACACACGTGTGTTTAATTTATAATCTTGTACCATTGTAAGCGATATAGAAATTTGTCACTCGTCTTCCAAAACCTTTTACAGGACCCTTGCTGAAACTATGCTTGGTTATGCCTGAAAAAGACCTTGTGATTTAAACTTATGGCGGGTATTCTAAGCCCTATCAACACACTTTTTTTCTCACAACTATCATAAGAATATCACTACAAACATCAGGATTTTTCTGTCTAAATTCCTATTTTCCCTTATTATTTAATTATGTTATCTATACAATGAGATGTTTTATATAAATTTAAGTGGGGGATGGAACAATAACGTACTTGTCTTCTTTTTTACAAAATAACATGCAAAGTGCTTAAAAATGGTCAAAATTTAAAAAATTTCAGCATGACTTTTGTAAAAATCACTAGTTACATTACCTAGCGCACTATAACCCTTGATACATATTGTGAGAATTAAGCCTATTCTGTTTCCAACTGTCTACTAAATTCTACAAATTTATGAGTGTGCCAGTGATGTAGTGGACTTTAGAACTTGGCATGTATAACACTCTGAGAACCTCTCCATGATTAGTACTATGGATTTAGGATAGAAGAACATGTTCAACTGATAACATTTTTATGATTCAAAACCAAATAGACCTACATGTTCGTAAAAATAACTAACTTTACAGTAAGATTAACTCCGCGTGTAAAACCCTTATTACTCTCATTTTTAGATAAAATCCTACTAGAACAACATGTTGACCATTCCTTTCTTTTGTACACCATATTATACTGTTTCGTTACACCTTTGGCCAAGAAAAGCAAACCAAATGCACATTGCTCATGATATACCTTAGGCGCTACCATGTAATAAGCCTATTTCTCTATGTTGCTAGTTGCTTTCGTGTAAAGTCTTGTATGACCTGTGTCAAAGTGAAATTTTTCTATCTCTGTAATGGTCGGGAAATTGCACAATGCAATGGGAAAATATGTAGCTCGTAAGTTTCGCTACTTTTCGTAATTATAAATTATGTCCGATGAAGAATTACTACAAGGAAAAGATTATTCGGATAAATTATGAAAGTGAAGACGGTGGAATCAAACCGAGGTTTATTATGTATTATGAAAAAAAGAGAAGGAAGAAATATAGTCGTTTCAAAAAGAAGTATATACCGAAGGAATCTCTTAGAAAGGAATCCGATAATTCGTTGATATGTACAAAAATCAACGATGTTAAGTTTTGTACGAAAGTGTCCGATATCACCACTTATGAAAATATGTAAAGAGCGAGATTAAAGAAGATTGACCGTTATGGAACGTCACCTAGTTGTCCCTTTTCATTTGAGATCGAGGCGTCTGTCTATATATTCCGAGTCTTATCATAGGGGGGGAAAAAACACACACTAAAGGGGGAAAGTGTTACTAGCAACCGTACCTTATCTGTTGCTTAATCGATTTGTTTTTGTGAATTTTATTTAACAACCATTTTAATTCCCTTTCAAAGCGCCGCAGCTCGCGTCGTAGCGTAGTGAGCGATACTCGGAGGACGATGACATTGTTGTCAGTAGCGAGTCAGTGTGCTAAATTCCGTTCATTGAGGCGTGTCCTGTTGGTATTGGGGGGGGTGGTTGGCATGGACAGCGAATCTTGCTCGAGTTGAGTGTAGATGACGACATTTGGTGAAAGTTTTGAAGGTCCCTACCCTATACATTCTTCATCTTAACCGTCGGCTTAAAACACGAACAGGGATGTGTTCGGATTTGCATAAGTCTATTTCGGTCGTTCACGGCAGTGTATATACAATAAAGCTGCCTTGTGGTGTGTACTTATGGTGAAAAAGACTGTTGATATTATCAACCGTAGCTTCTTAACCCAATTTAGTCTTTTGACATTTGTTCTTCCTACTTTAGCAGTGAGACGTGTATCATTGCCAAGCTTATGATACATTGATTGAGTATCACGACCGTGGGAGCAATTAAAAGCTACTACTTAAATGTTGCAACCGCTAGATTAGTTTTGAGTGATTCTGGAGTTGTGTTTCATTTCCAAAATTTCGTGGGACTTGTTATGGTTAGGTTGATTAGTATAAAACGCTGCTTAAAAAAAAATCCTTTAAGCGTTCGGTTCGGGGACAGGGGGCAAAAAATATAAACATTTTCATAAACTAAACTTTTTTCTAAAGTCTACTTGAGAGCAATAGGATTTAATTAAGTGGGGGATATTGATGACATCAAAAACTTCCACTCATATTATATTAACTATCCCATCTATTGCCTACATTTATTAATTATGCATTATTTGGTACTTATTGCTTTAAAGTTGATAAATTCAGTAATAACAGAGTGTTTTATGAGATAAGCTAAACGGCGCATAAATTAGAGCTAAAACGAAGACATTTGAAGATTTCTAAAAATTCACCAATATGCCGTAACTAAAGAGATACGGCGTATCCGCGCCAAGACTTTACAAGAAAACGCGTTTGACAAATTCCCAATACGGCGTATCCATGCTATCGACATACGCTGTATCCATGAAGATAACTATTCAAAGATACAGTAAATAAAGTAAATTGGGAATGATATCAAAGATTTATTACGAACGTAGCGCGCACTCCAAGGAATCCAGCCCAATACGCAGTATCGACCTATCTGGATACAGCGTATCGAGTATTTTTTTTAGCAACTATAAATAGAAGACTCAAAACGAGTTTTGAGTATGCAATATCATATTCTTTATACCATACTCATCAGAGATGAAATTTAGAAGAAAATATTAGCCATAAAGGTCAACCATTGATCACAAATCCATAAAAGACATCGTGTAATTCTTACTCTCTTAATCGTTTGATTTTCAATTATTTGATTACGCTTGTATAACATTACAATTGGTTCTGGGCCTAAGCCCTCAATTGTATTAGATATCTAATGAAAGTTCAATGTTTGGTTGTTTTAAAAATCGATTTTTCTTAAATTACATTGATTGTTTAATTATGTTTATACACCCTCATACTTGTTTATGTGTTTGAAATATGCGACTATCATTCCACTGGGTCTAGTGGTTACGAACCAAGTAATCTAGATACCGGGATAGCTCTCCATATCGTGTTTCATATATTTGGATCAATAGGATCACAAATAACGTTCTGTCTTTGTCTTTTGATTATGAGCTTAGTTGGACGGGTAGGTGACCCGTTTATGTTTCAGTAATCATGCTCTTAATTAACTGATAAAGATTGGAATAGTAGACTACCAGTATATAAAACACCTTCAAACAATAAGTGAGTAAAGTCCCGTTGAGCTAGAGTTTTAATAGGATCACCACTGCTTTAATTCTCACACACAATAGATTAAAATTAAACTAAAGTAAATGCTTTATCGCGGTGCATTAATTGTGCCAGGATTATTGTGTTTAGGTCTTAGGATGATGTCCCGCCTAAGTCTTAAGAATGATATGCCGCTCTAAGATAAGTAAATCATTGCACTAAAATAAACAAACCAGCATTGAGCCGGATTTAATATGGCTAATATAGTTTTCTATCATTTGTCTTGTACCGCTTTTCAATCCTTCTAATCATCATTTTTTCTGTGTTTTTATGTATTGAATTGGTATTTGCATTCCACCAAACATGGGTGCCAGTACTCGGGCTATGAACCCCCACCATTTAATCATAAGACAACTACATAGCATAGGTTTAACCAGTAAATAAACTAATTAAAATACTAATAGAATATAGGATTAAATTTCCACTCTTAGTGTTCGACACCCTACTTACCGCGAAACTCCATCTTGACCGGGTACACTGCTCGTTAAAGTGTTGTTTTAGGTTTGCAGGCTAAATATAAATGTAAAACCTTGATAAATCAAAATAATTGAACCCTACATTACGAGCACATCTGGTTCCAGAGAATTTAACGACATCAACAAAGTAAAGCTATATGTGAAATGATCACCCCTTATGGGGAGATTCTTAACCTACTTTTTTATGAAGTGGTGGTCATTTTATGTTTACGAACCTTGTAAAATTCATATATAGTATTTATGGGATTCCTAATCTAATATCATTTATGTTTTGGGATTTATCCCAAATTGCTAGAAGAGGTAAAGTGTAAGAGGCTCTCATTCCTATGTAAGGAGACCTCCTACCTCATTTTAAATGGTTGGTTGACTGTGTTATGTTTTTGTAAGGTAGAAAGAACAAGGGTGTTTGTTTAGCTTATTCATTCATACCAATAAACATATTTTTCCTTTTAGCTTATTCTAGTCTTTAACCACTCTTCTTCACCTTATTTCTATTGCTTATTTAGAGTGTGAAACATGGTAAGCTAGGCTTACAGTTTCATTAACATTTTTGGGTTCGATAGATGACACAAAATAAAAGAAGTTACTTTGATTACGTGCTTGTGACCTCAAGGTTCTTTTGTTTAATTTTTAATGACCTTTTTAAAGGGATGGTTTTTGGATTCTTTATTTTTTTTATTTACAATTTTATTTTATTGTTTTAATGGTCATTTTCCTTTCTTCTATTCTACGACTTGGTGTCTGTCTAGAGTGGACTTTCAATTAATAGCGTCGTCTACTAGAGGTGATGATTTTTGGAGGAGAACTTTCGTCAAATCTTACATTTAGCGATTCTTTAATTTTATTGGTTTCTTTATTAATAATTATGTAGGCTTTGATATTAGGAGAATATCCTAAAAATACAACTTCAATGGATTTAAGATCGAATTTAGTGAGGTAGTGTTTGGTATTTAGAATGAAGCATTTGCTTCCAAATACTCTAAAGTATTATAGTGATGGCTTTTTACCTCTAAATAACTCGTATGGTGTTTTGCATAAGAAAGACCTAATTAATATCCTATTAAGTATATATGTAGATCTGTCGACAGCATTACACCAATACTTTTAAGGGATAGATTGTTCATTAAGCATGGTTCGACTCATTTCTTGTAAAGTTCTATTTTTACGTTCGACTACCGCGTTTGATTGAGGAGTGCATGGAGCCGAGAAGTTGTGAGTAATACCATTAGCGTCACAAAAGGCTCCGAATTTCACTTCATTATCAAACTCCTGACTGTGATCCGTGCGGATAGACACAATAGGACAACCTTGTTGATTTTGAATTTTCTTGCTTAAGATTTTAAAGTGGTCAAAAGCTTCATTTTTGTTTTTAAAAATCTAGTCCATGTATACCTTGAGTAGTCGTCTACTATAACCAAGGTATAAAAGTTTCTTTTGTAACTTTGGATAGCCAACGGACCATACAAATTCATATGAAAAAGTTCTAGACACCTAGTATTAAAACCATATTTGTAGCCGTACGGCTAGCATGGATTTGTTTACCTATGTTGTAAGAATCGCAAAAATGGTGTTCAAATTTTAGTCTTGGTAAGTTTTTAACAAGCTCTTTAGATGATATCGATTGTATAACTCCCATATTGGCGTGGCCCAATCTTCGATGCCAAAGCGACGAAGTATCATTTATAAAATTAGGCAAAGTTTATCTTTAGGAGTGTTTCCGATTTTCATTACATAAAGACCATTAATGTTCGCTAAAACACACATCTTTTGTACCCCGTAAAACACTATTAAATGGACTATAAATGCTAAAATATGCTTTATTATATTGCAAATATGTTTGTTTGGTATTCTTATGTCTTGCAAGTAAAAGGATTGAAAACGGTGCAAAAACGGGAATTATCAGGCTCAATTTGGTCAAGTTTAATTATTACTCAAAGCCAAGATGAAGTCGTGAAAAGTCCCCGAGCATACAAGTGGAAAGAGCGCGGAAAAACGAGTCCAACGGTGCCCTCGGATCTTATTGGGCCAGCCCGTAACCCATTTTATGGGTCGGACCAGCCCAAGCCCAACATTAAGCCCAAAACCAAGATATATAAAAGATGATTTGGAGATGATGATGTCATGTCACATGCGTCGAAATTAAATAGAACAAGGGCACGTGACAATCCACTAACTTATGTAGGCGAATATGGATCTTCCACGTGGCTGAGCATTTGTTATAACTCAATTCAAATTGCATAAATGAATCAAAGGACGAAAATTGTGCGTTAGAATGCAACAAGCAATGAATCACACGTGGCATCTCCTCACCGGCTGGATATATTTTATTTCAGTCTGCTATCCGAGGGAGCACGTTTCTAAGCCAATGATTGGCTAATAACTCTTTCAATGATTAGTTTAAATTTAAATTTATACCCCTCACCCCCTATAAATGCACACTCGCCTCCCCTCATTTAGACCATCTAGTTAGTTAGTTTTTAAATTTTTAGTTTTTAGTTTTTAGCTTTTAAAAGTTTTGTATTAGCTTATTTCAATTATTCTGCTTATTTTACTCAGATTATTTCGCAAACTTATTAATATGATGTAACGAAGATGGGTTAATGTTTGTTAAAGAAATCGTTTTGCTTATCTTTTCTTCAATCGTTCGTTTCTATTTCTTTTCGTGTTGCTTATTCATTAAGCTATTTTCTTGTGCTTATTTCTGTGGCTTATTAGTATCAAAAGTTCTCAAAAGCTTAAATAATGACTCCTATTAGCTCTCCAAGTTAATTCGAATTGTTACCAAAAGTTTTTAAGTATTTTTTGAATCTCCCCTCACATTTTAGGGGGTTAGCTTTAGGAATGGTTTAGTGTAGATTAGCTTATTTTTATTTCTTTCAGCTTATTAATTTTTTTTTAACAGCTTATTGTCTAACATTTTGTAAACTTTTAGCTTATTGATAATGAATATGGGTTGAGATTTATGGCTTATTTTTGTTTCCTTTTTTTTTCTTTATTTACTCTTATTAGCTTATCGAAATAAGTTTTTTTCTTTAGCTTATTTTATAGTCTTATTTTCTGGCTTATTAAGATAAGAATACCGAAAGTAGTAAGCTATCCTTTAGCTTATTAATTTCGTCTATCCCTTTCTTTAATAAGTTTAGATCAAATAAGTTTTCAAATAAGCTTAGAATTAGTTTATTTCTCGTATAAGCTGTTGGTAGCTTATTGTTCTTTCTTGTTTTTTTTTGTTGCTTATTTCGTCACTCGAATAAGCTGAGTATTAGCTTATTTGTTCTCGTTTGATCTTATAGTGTTTGCAAAAAAATTAGTTAGCTTATTGGTTTTCGTGATTAAGGTGTTAAAGTGCTTCGAGCTTAATTTGATTTCTAGTTTCTTACTTCGATTTAGATTAGTGCTTATTTAGTTTATATGTTTACTCTTCATTTCGGTGTTAGCTTATTCGTACTAGCCTCGTTTTAGCTTATTAGTCTCATCTAACATCTCGTTTAAAAAAAGCTTAATCTCGTACTTTGTCATTGCTTGTTTTAAATAAGCCGTTTAAGTATTTGCTTGTCGTTTTTTAGCCTATCCAGTTATTGCTTTAGTTTATTAAAGGCGAGTTTAGCTTAAAATTTGTACTCGCGTACCTTCTGTTCTATTTCAAAATTTAAATCTAGGCCCAAATCTGAGAATCAATCTTGGGTGCGTTTAGGTTTGTAGAAATATGCTTTTGGGTCACGCTTGGTTTATTGTTGGGCCTGTATGATTATTTTCTTTGGCTAAATAAATCGGGTGGTATTAGTTTAATTGCGGCTCTTCAACTCGGTTCCATTCTCTATCCTTTTTCGATACATTAGTGTAGCTTAGTTTAAAATGTTTTGTTTTGCTTATTTTATCATTTTGCTTAGTGAGTAGTTTAATTAGTGCTTGTTAAGTGATATTATGAATTGTGAATTAAGTGTGGATTTGAAAAAAGGTCTAATTAATTAATAGTTTGTCGGATTATTTAGATTTGTAAGTTGATTGTTTAAAGGGTAAAATCCGGAGAATAATCAAATTATACATCTAATAATTATTTTCTTTTTAAGAGATCGTTTTCAAAATAAACCAACGTTGTGAGAAAATTATATTTTCTAAGGATTTTAATTCGTTAATAAACCTCAATTCACACTCGATGAACTTTTCACGTCACTTAGCAAGCATATTAGTCCTCTATATCTTTTTAAAGCATATTTGTCATTTATATCGTTTAGATCAATTTTAGTATAATCTTGTAGTTTTAAATCTTAGAATTAATATTAGTTTAATTTTAAGCATAAAGATAGTTTAAAACCAAAACCAAAAACTTGAATGACAATCAAGCTTGATTTACAACTTGAACGTAGATTTCCATTCACCTCTCGCCGAGGAAAATGATACCCGTGTTGATTACTTATTATTCTTTCCTAAGAATAATTTGTATGATACTTTGCTTACGTATTATATATGTATTTCTATAAATATATATATATTATATTTGAGGGTTTATTTGATAAACGTGTTTGAAAACGAACAACACCAGTGAATAGTGATTTTTACTGTTCATAACAGTTATAAGCTTATTTTTATAACTTTAATTAACGTAAAACCCGTAAATATCGTATCTTATTCGTTTTAGATCCGATTTTAGTGATTATTTCGAGCACGTCTTCGTAATTAAAAGTTTTATCAAATAAATGATGTTTTCAAAATGTTCATGTCTGAGATGAACAGTAACTTTTATAAAATTAGTTTTATAAAAGTATTTATTGTCGTAATCGTGAAAAATACATAACTCCTTCGTTATTAATCCAAAAATTATGATCCTTATTGTTTTGAAATTCTAAAATCATATACTAACTGATAAAAACATGTATACATTTTTATTAGATGTGAATAGTAATTTATTTTTATAAAATTTATTTTATAAACGCGTTTAATTAACGTTAACTTAAAATTAGCGTATCTCCTTCGTTATAAATTGGTTTTTCGAGTTCTCTACATGCCCATGATCCTTGTGACATGTAGTATTTTATAAAATCATAAAATATATGCCTTAAAATTCAAATTCAAACAGACCCTTTTTGATATTTTCTCAAAATGTGTTTAAAAGTTGTTTTTATAACTTTTTAGTTTTACCACTTTGTTATAAGTCCATTACTATAACACCCCCATTTTTACATATAGCAGCGGAAGCTAATCTGGGGTATTATTTCATAGTACAACAGTCATAATCATAGAAAACGACTCGAAAGAGACGTTTTTAAAAGATAAGTTATCATTCATTATTTCATCAGAGTTTTTACAAACAGAGGTCCCAAAATCTACATGAAAACATAAAGTTTGAATGATAACAGTTTAGCCATCTTCAAGTCCGTGCCACTCCGTGCCATAAGATGTTTAGTTACCTGAGATAAACATGCTAAAAAGTCAACACAAAGGTTGAGTGAAATTCATAGGTTTAAGTAAAGTAGTTTGAATACAAGTTCAATAGTGGGTTACGTTGTTATACACCCATAGTTTGTAATAATTGCATGCATGTACAATTATCATGGAAAACAATATTATTGCCCTAAGCTCATGACACCGAAGCCTTAGGTTAAATAATCACAAATAATTGCCCCAACGGGTGTCTTTGCCAAAACACTCGTAAAGTTATTCAAATGTGTGCTATTGGTTACCGACAGTATAGGTACACCAACGGGGAGTCCAGTCCCAAATAGATCTATTCACAGCATTCGCGCTTACCCCGACGAGTAATTAATGGTTCATGATAGTGGGGACTTAATGGCAAAAGTAGGGACTTAGGCAATAATGTATCAGGATAGCATACAGAAAAATACTTGCATTCATGGTTTATAGCATGTATCCCCCTCGCGGGTTTATGAAACATTTAAAAGATTGAATGTGAGGCTATGAACTCACCTTAACAGTACAAGGAAATCTGATTGATGGCAAAAGTATATGAAATGAAAGTAACGGCTTCGTCACACAACCTGGGTAATATGTCAAGTCTTAGTTTGATTGGATATGTTTTAAAGTCAAACAGAAATATCATTTTGGATTGGATTTTTTATGGAAATATCGTATCATTGTTCGGGCCATCATAATTCAGAGGTCATGTAGTAAACGTTTGAGGAGCCAGGACACTTTAAATCGTAAATCCAGCAAACTCGTCAAAACGTATACCCAAATGAAAACCCCTTACATGAAGCTCCCTAGTAATGTGATACATTATAGTTTTAAGTTTCTTCAAAAGCTAGAATAATTTATATATATTTTTATAATTAATATAAAAATATAATATTTTATAAGTTTGCAAAATTGGCAATATATACCCCTGGTTTATAAACTTTTACAAGTTTAGTCCTTTATATATAAAGTATTATATGAATGTTAACCTTAACTTGAAACTTAACAAAATAGTTCCCGTAAAGGTTAACTTTAAGAAAATGACATTTTTAGTCCCTTTAGTTATAAATTTCAAAAAGTTATGATATATACCCCTATGCATGAAAACTTTTGCAAAACAAGTCTAAAAAGCCATGCAAGGTTATTTTAAGATTCCAAATGATATTTGCAGGTTATAGCTTATTAGTATAAGCTAAAATAAGAAGTTTTAACGTAACAAAAGTTTAGAAAAAGGATCCGTTAGCTAGAAAATCAAAACGGGTCATTTTTAGGGTTTTTATAAAAAACACATGGGTTTGAGGATTCAAAGCTTCAAACAAGAGTTCATATATGATCTTAAGAGTATTATGAACATTATTGTACATAATATAAGCTTATGGAACAAGATCTTAGGCTTACTTGAGCTAAAATGGGTCAAAATGGGTTTTCGGGTTCGTACGCCTAGTAACGACTTCAAGGCTTCATTTTCCTTGATTCTTGGCTTCTATTATGAGCTTAGGGACTTATCTTGATCTTCTATTGCTTCTATGGATGGCTAGAATTCCATTTGAGGGTATGAGATGTGTGGGATGAAATGAAAAGGGTGCTTTGGTTCGTGTATTTATAGGGTGAAAACACCCTTGGTGCTTAATTTTTGAGTTTGATTAGTTTCAAAGCTAGTTAAGGTGACTAAGAGGGGCTAGTAGGATGAGTCTTGAGAACTAGAAGAGTAGCAATGAAAGGTGGAAGGTGTTTTAGGGGTCACGGCTACAAGGTGGTGACAAGAAGGTGTTCTAGAAGCCTTGGTGCTTAAGGGTGGTGATGGAGGTGCTTGTAAGCTACTTGGGTGGCTGCTTGGGGAGTCATAGAGGTACTTTAGGTGCTTGGTTGCTAGCTTGGGTGGAAAATGGGTCAAAAAGGAAAGAAAAGTAGTGTCGAGTTTGGTTTAGGGTTCGTTTAGGGTTTTTAAGTGTTTAGATCGAGTTAGGGTTAGGGTTTAGGATAGATTAAGGTTTAGGATTAGTGTTAGGATTATGTTTTAGTGTTTAGGATTAGGGTTTAGGAGTCATGAATTAAGTACTTGTACCTTGTGCTAAAGTGGTGTAAAGTTTAAACATGGTTTAGGAGCTTAAATGACCTAATTAGGTTTTTAGGCATGATTAGCTTGTACATTGTGTGTTTAAGACTTGTACATTGATTTGGAGGGAAAATATAATTCAAATATTGTGCATTGTACACTTGTACACATGCTTGAAGGTTTGCACATTCATTTTTATATGTATACATTACATATAATTAGGGTTTTGATGTAAACGTTAACGTTTAATGCTTGTTTTGATATAACGTTTTGAAAAGTACGTTAAATGGATAATGTACTTGGTAAAAATGATATTAAGATATAGACTTGACCTATTAGGATGTTTACATTATATAAACATAGATATAGATGCCATTGATAGAGGTTACGTGAGCTCGTTTACTTTAGAGATGCAAGTTACGTTGCATAATGAGATAAAGCAAAAAATTTCCCTGTAAGAAGGTGATATATTTATAATAGATGGATATTACATTGCATCTAATTTAATAGATGGATATTTACATTGATGAAAATTGCGGGTTGTTATAGTCTCCCTTCCTTAAAAGAAATCTCGTCCTGAGATTTAGTTAGATGTCGGAGTGATGTTTGATAACAGATGTGGATACTTGGCACGAATTTGATCTTCGCGTTCCCATGTAAATTCTGGTCCTCTTTTAGAGTTCCATCATACTTTGACTATAGGAATACGACTTTGTTTTAGTTGTTTAACTTCTCGATCCATGATCTCCACTGGTTCTTCCACAAAGTTGAGTTTGTCATCGAGTCGAAGCTCTTTCATTGGAATGACAAGGGATTCGTCAGATAAGCATTTCTTTAGATCAGAAACGTAGAAGGTATTGTGGACATTACTGAGCTCTTCAGGAAGCTCAAGTTTATATGCCATTGGACCAATCCGTTCAAGGATTTTGAATGGTCCAATGTACTGAGGATTAAGCTTTCCTCGTTTTTCTAATCGGATGACACCTTTACGAGGTGATACTTTCAACATTACACGATCTCCAACTTGAAATTCTAAAGGCGTTCGCCTGACATTGGCGTAACTTCTTTGTCGATCTCTTGCAGCCTGCAAGCGTTGTCGAATTTGCACTATCTTTTCAGCGGTTTCAGGAATTATTTATGGTCCTGTGAGTTAGACATCTCCAACTTCGGCCCAGCAAACAACCGAAGCTACTGGTAGTCCTAAGGGGACGGAATTCTCCAATAATAGTTAGCAGTACTGAACAAGCGAGTCATCAGTCCGGGGAAAGAAAAGGACTGCCTTTGAAAAAAGAAAAAAGTGAGTCAGGCATAAAGCTAGGGGTAAGTGGCCCAGGAAGCCTGCTCGTACAACCTTGAGTAATCTGTCTATCTCAACTAGTGAAAGAAGTTACTTGCCTACTCAACTAGGTGCTACTCCTACTCCACAGAAGATTTGCTAGAATTAAACACTTTCAACCATAGAGTGCTTCAAACCGTGTTGCCTTAATACTGGCATGATAACTGTTATTGTAAGAGAATTCCAATAATGGTAAGTGTCTTTCCCATCCTTTTCCAAAGTCTATGACACATGCTCGAAGCATGTCTTTGAGTGTTTGAATGGTTCTTTCACTTTGTCCATCGGTTTCGGGATGATATGTTGTACTCATGTCTAATTGAGTACCCAAGGCACTTTGTAGTGATTGCCAGAATCTGGATGTGAAATGACTGTCACGGTCCGAGATGATGGATATTGGCACACCATGCCGAGAGACTATTTCTTTGATGTACAACCTAGTAAGGGTTTCCATACTATCTGTCTCTCGAGTAGGTATGAAATGTGCGGATTTTGTAAGGCGATCGACAATGACCCAAATTGTGTCATGTCCGTTTGATGTTTTAGGAAGTTTTGTAATCAAGTCTGTTAGCCTCAATTTATTGAGTCGAACAAGGAAGTTCGGTCACTCTACGATGGAGCTTCGGTCTTTAATTAGTTAATGTTGTAATAGGATAATATCGGGAATCGGGCTCGATAGATAATCTAATATTGTATATGTTTCGGGTTTAATCCCAAGAAAAACCCGAGCCCGGGTCCTAGTTAAATATCCCGCACGTCACTTTTAAGTGTCGAGGTATATAAGGAACTTTTCCACTTGGAAAAGTTAGTTGTTGAAAATATCTAAAAATATCTATTCTCTTTTTCTCTCATTTCTCTCTCTGCTTTCTCTCTCTAAACAACTTAATCTTTCTTTCTCATTTCTAGTTCGATTTCGTGATCGATTGTATGAAGTGAAGTGTTAACGGGATCCTACAATTGACATCAGAGCTACGTGTGGATTCGTGGTT
>BQNB010123269.1:2951-20128 GCA_026074375.1 Tanacetum coccineum
TGTCAATGTTAATCGACATTTCTAAGCAAGTAAATGTTATCGATTCCAAGAGACATGTCGAGAAGAATCTTTTTGGAAAAATTCTGATTTTTTGATTTTGTATTTATTTACCTGTTGTCCTCAGCATTGCTATGTGATGGTGGAATAGTAATTCCAACTCTTGTCGTGATGTAGCTGTCTTGTTTGCTTAAGGAACAACTTTTGGAACCAGCATTGAACTTGACTGTTCATTGATGTGGTCTTGAATTCCGAGTTCTGAACGGTTATGATCAAAAGTCATTTGATAAAGAACGAGGCCTGAACTGATGTGAACAGACATCATTACTAACATTAAGGAACGGGGCCTGAAGTGTTATTTTCAGCAGAAGCCATTGACATTGATGACCAAGGCTTGAACTATTATGTTCAAACGTCTTCGCTGAAGATTTCATCTTTTGTGAAACCATTCTGGCACTGGTTTCTTAGATATCAGTAATTTCAGCAACCACACTCTGAGATTTTCCTGCTTTTCATTGTATAGTGCATCTGCATTAAGGTCAATTCTTTGTTGGTTTTGACCATTTAATGACGTACCTGCACTTAAGAGAGTACCTGCACTAACATCAAGAGCTTGTTTGCATGCATGAATATGATGGATATCTACATTTGAACCATGTGTGGGTTCATTTTCAACCTTGCCCGTGCAAGAGTTGAGTAACTTTCCTGTGGGAATCCACCTAAGACGAACATTACTAAAGATTCTACCCGTTGGTTTCCACCTAAGACAAGATTTAGGATTCATGGTTTTCTCAGGGACAGTGGTAGTCTTTTTGTTAGAGAACCTATGTCCTGTGGGGATCTGTCTTTCTGGTTTCTTAGATGCACTTAACTTTTCTACGGGCATATATCTCTTTGTTGTCTTATGGGATTTTGCATCCTTATTCTGTGCAGAGGTACGAGGATTTAACCTTGAGAGGTATTCTAAGACACATTCATCATGATTTGCACTGTAAAGGCACTTTTTGCATGTAGGACATTGCAACTCATTGAACTTCAAGAAAGGCTTTTGTTTCCTATTTTATCGTGAATTATGAAGTGTGAAAGATTTTGTTGGATCTTAAGCAGGTAAAGTGATTGTTGTTGTTGTGGAAAACTATTTTACGGGATTTTACAAGTCTTGACTAAACCAAGAAAATACAAGAGTATTTCACGGGATTTTACTAAATCAAGAAAAATTGTAAAAATAGAATTGTTGTTGGTGAAATCGTTGTTGTTGTTGTTGAAGAACTTGAACTTTTGTTAACGATTTGTTGAGCTAAAACGATGAATGGTGCACAAACGTTGAACTTTGGATGACTAACGAGCTGTTTTGGTTGAAAAAGGACTAACGGTGGAAAATACTTTTAACATTGAGGGTTAATAAACAATGAAAGGACAAGAGGTGAATTAGTCTTGAGCTTTAAAAACTTCTCATTTCAGGAGAATTTGAAAAAGGAGTCGGTTTTCCTAAAACTGATGGTTTTGGAATTCGTTGAGCATTTGGTTGTCGAACAACAGATGGTTTATTAAACTGAGTTTCCACAGACTTTCCCTTGCAGTTCTCGATGAGTTTCTTTAACTCACTTATGGCTATGTTCTTGTCTTGCATTTGAGCTTTCAAATCTTGTATTTCATGATATTGTTCACGTTCTTTTCGAAATACATTAGATCCGTTTTCTTTGCAAACTGAGTTGTTTTTCATTTGTTCTTTACATTGTTGTAAAGCAAGTTCAAGAGAAATCGAGTGTTTTTCAAGTTTAGAAAAACTTTTTTAACAAATATTATGAACTTCTTTGTAACAGATCAGATTGTTTCGAAAGCTTAGAGCAAGGACGATTCACATTTCTTTGACTTTATGAAGATACAAGCATTGTAATTCAGTATTAGCATTTAAATCAGACAGAGAATGCAAATACGAACATGTAACATCTTTAGACACACACTCTTCGAGAAGTAGATCATAAATGTTTGAAAAATCAGCCTTTTCAGATTCAAGTTCGTCAACCTCTTTTTCAAGGGATTTAACGTACTCCAAATCGTCATTCATTTCCTTTTTTAGTTCATGAACAAAACAATGACTGTCTAGTATAGTTTTGTCTGAAAGAGGCATTAATAAGGTTTTGATCAAAACTTCCATAGTCTTAGCAGTTGGGTTAGGAAATGCACTATAAGTAAGATAGAACCAACTTGTTGACAAATTGTTTCTAAATGAATGAAGTTGTTTTTCATTTCGTAATAAAGTTGTCTACTCTGACTAATGGATTTAAGAAATAGGGGGGGGGGGGGTAAAAGGCCATGGTTTTTGAGCAATGTATTGGCTTTGTCCTAACACGTTTTCTCCACATTGACTTCCTAACTCTTACGCGTTCCAACTGTCAAGATAGGTTTTGGATGTGGTTTGAAAGTTTCATAAAGACGTTTTTGATATGTGTAATCATATGGTTACACTTTGTCTTATCCAATTTTGTCTACTCTCTTTTTCAGAGTCACTGTCATCTTCCCCAACGGCAAAATCTGTTTGGCAGACAGAAGTATCATATGGGATCTCATACAAACGAGGCTTTTCAACGTATATGTACCGAGTGAAAACGCAACGAAAGAAAATCAACAAGCGTACCACGACAAAAGAACAAAAAAAAAATCAATACGAAAGACAAAAATTCTTATACCAATTGTCGACTTTACTCGAAAGACCAAATTAAATAATGTTTTTATAAAAATCAATTTAAAATGAAGAAGTCACTTTAAGTATAAAAATCATTTTAAATAATAAATAAAATTGTCTTAAATGTAATCTTTATAAAATTCATTCTAGTTGTCATAAAAATCAAGAGATGGTTATCTAATGGTGTATCGTACCTTACCACTACGAATCACTTTAAACATGCTTTTTATAATAAAATAAAATTTATTTAACCACTCAACAATTTTCATATCCTATTTGCATAGACTATTTAAACATATTCTATTTACAAGGATCATTTTAAACACAGTTTTTCTCAAACACTAACATAATACTTCAAAAGGACTTTTATAATTAGACATCAATTATAAAATATGTTACTCAAACAAAGGATACCATAATACCAAAAGGGATCGTAAAACACCGTACAGACTCTAACACAATTCTATTGTTTGAAAACGAAAGAAAATACCAGGAACCATATACTCAAAATAAAATCAAACAAACTCGTACAAGAAAAACTCATGCAAGATGATACGCACCCAAAAGAAAACGTAAGGTCTTTGGCTTCGCTTCTTCTTACCCCTTTTATGATGCCAATAAATATGAGTACACAACAAGGATCAGAATCCGCAAGACGAATTAAACCGGAAGTAGTATAGGGTGTCTCCGGGTCGTTATGTCCCAACGAGGCTTGAATTGAAAATCAAAAGACGAATTGATAATCGATGTTTGAATATGACAAGGAATGATTGGCACTAACACTAATAAGCAAATGCACTTAAAAATAAGCAAAGAAAATAAGCTGGAATGTAAAAACACTTAAAACTTTTATACTAAACAAAGTAGAGACGGGATGCTAAGCTTTAACTTAGGAAATCCGAACAAACAACCAGCAAGACGAAGCAACCTCAATAAAAGCAATACTAGGTATTTACAAATGCTAGATAGAAGAGAAACTTACTATCTATGCAACTCAACGTAACATATTCTACAATTAGGGTAAGAGAATAATTCTCTACCCATACCACCATCCTTATCATGATCACGCATATCACAACATATTACACTACCAGCTTACAAACAAACACTGATCAATGCAATCATGGTAACAAGTCCACGTATGTGATGCCTTTATAATTATGTTGGCCACCCATAATTATAAGTGCATCCTTTCACACGTGTACTTACTTCCAAGACTACACATCTCAATGATAATTCATATATAAGCACATATACCACATTGCACATCTTAAACCACTTCAACTTAACACATAAAGGATGATCCATCAAAAAACTACTTACCTATATCAAAATAGAGTCAAAACGACATAAAGGAATGAAAGTCTCGCAACGACTTCCAAAATACGAAATATCCAAAAGAAATAATCAATAACAACATGACGAGTCAAAGGACGATAAACATATGCAGGCCTCGCTTGAGTTTACTTTGCCTCTATCCGCAAGAATCACCTAACTCCGCGGGTTCAGCCTTACTACGCGCATCCGACAAACGATCCACTATCCTATCTCTTTCGGTTCCACAAGAGGCTCATCTTATGGATCCTTATAATGCTTAAGTCCAGTTGGGAAAACGGTTCCCCAATGAGACTTCTTATGGGTGGGGGAAAACATAGCTAAAATACTAAGAAAGTAATATGTATCATATCATAACTAAAATGACAACATAGCAAAATACGAGATATATAAGCTATGTAAAAATAGATGGGAAGCATAGCAGTTATAGCATTAAACACTTAAGCCCTAAATGCATCTACATGAAGGACCCATTGGTTATAGTCTAGGCTCAACCACCTACTTCTCTATAACCAATGGCTCTGATACCAATCTGTCACACCCCACCAAGGCGGAAACGCGAGGTGTAACGAGAATGGATATCATCACAACACAATGGTGTCTATATAGAGAAGCTAATATGCATGAAATAAACAAAACATAGACATAAAGTGTCATTAAAATACCCAAAAGAAATCGATAAATTCAAAGGCGTCTTATATTGAAGAAAAGGAGGTTCTCGCCAATATAGAGACATTCAACACCTAAGCAATTCAATAACCAAACATTTAATCATCCAAACAATGCAAAACATAAACTAAGGGAGAAACTCCGCAATGCAACCTAAGGTCTCTCTCTAGCCACTTCTCTCTATTTTATTTCCATGATGCTCACCTGAAAATGATGCTTAAACGTCAACATAAAGTTGGTGAGAGTCATAGGTTTAAGACACACATAACAATCCTTTAAAACCAATTACTGTGATAAATAAAACATAGCATAGCAGGACATTAAACGAACTATCATACAAGCTAACATGCAAACACACCAAACCATATTGAGACGGTCACGCTCAACATCACAAACAAGGGAACGGAACGTGTCCCACGATCCACAACAATGAGACGATCACGCTCACTATCAACAAACAAGGGAACGGAACGTGTCCCACGATCCACAACAATGAGACGATCACGCTCACTACTAACAATCCATCAGTGTCTTGAGACGGTCACGCTCAAGCACAACAAACAAGGGAACGGAACGTGTCCCACGATCCATATCACAATAGCAAGTAGCACATAACATACAATAGTCACGTATAGTCCATGCCTCATTTAAAACACATTATCACCGTAACTAAAACATTTAAACTCATAGCATCATTTTCACCCCAAGAAAACATATGAAAAAGGGGCTATGAAACTCACATGATGCTAAATCAATTCCTAAAATCCTCGCACACAGCTAAACAACAAAATAACACTTGTTACACGTTACTAAGCCAAAAGCTTAAGCACATGTAACAATCATACGATGGATGTCTAAGGTGTTTAATTACCCTCATGGGTCACCCCGACACCATGCCCGTCATTAACCAATTCGTTTACACACTTTTTTAAAGTTTTATAATTTACCCGAAAATGCAAAATTTTAGTGTCACTTTACCATTTTCTAGACCACACCTACTCACCTTTATAAATTTTACCAAAAATCACAGGTTTAATATCATGTGTTTACTATCCTCAAGATTTTTCCACTAATTTATTTCCACTCTTAAGTGCCCCAAAAAAAATCAAACTTTTAACTACTCAGTTTCGGATCTGATTGTACACTAAAAAGTTTGGACCTAAAAACCATACTTAGACTCCAAATAAGAGGCTCTCCTTTGGGGGATTTTTAATAGACATATAGAACTAAACTCGTGTAGGTTGGCTAATCCTAATTCGAATTTTAAGTGGGGGTTTTACAACTCGTAATCTGACCTAAATCTGACCTGAATTACTGCTTTGACAACTTTTCTCGTAACCAACAATTGAGTGACTTCCCGACCTTAAAAACTTTCGAGGCCAGATGTTCTGGAAACTAGACTCTCTGAGTTATATCATAGATACCGGAAACTTGACAAAATCTATTACCATCATCGAGATAACAACCGAACAACACAACCCTAAATTCGGGCCTATTCTAATTCAAGTTCTAACGCGATCTAAACCCTAACGAATACACCCATATGATCCTAATTAAACCCTAATCATTGAAATATGATTAAACATCATTAATTTACAGATTTTATAAAACCCTAATTCTATCATAATAATTATTACATGTATTAATGATTAATAATTAACAAGGATTAATTAATACTTACCTTAGAACTTGTTTTCTTCACAAAAAGCAAAAACCCTAATTTTTTTTTCCTCTTTTCTCTCTTTAGTCGACCGGTTCTACAAGGGGGGAGGGTTAGGGATTTTACTTTGTATTTATAGGTCTCAATATAAATCCTAGATAATTCCTAATTAGTATTTGTTTCCAATTAAAACTCTTTTTTCTTTCTTTTCCCTTTTCTTTTCCCAAAACCGGCCGATTGACCCTCCTTATATATATATATTTTTATTATTTTTATTTATTATTATTAACTAATTATTTGTATTACCTTAATTTTCTACAAAAACCTAAGCTCATTTGCGCATACCTTTTTGCATAAACGCACTTTACTAAACCTTTAAAAATAAATAACTTTTCATTTTTATAAAACCTAACTTTCCAAAAATAGAAATTTCATTTTTTTTCTTATTCTTACCACTAAAGCCTGTTCATACCTAATTTTACTAACACATAAATACGTATACGTAAAAATACTTACACGATAAATCACTAAAACGCTTAAACCACAAAAAATTATTTCCTTGTCACCAAAAGTGAATGAAATAAATTTAACCAATCTCACCACCATTCCAATCTCATTGAGATGATCACACTCAATAGATTGACTACCAATTTCCCACATAATCCACATAAACGCATATAAACACATATTAACACAAATAACACATAACCCATACATTGAAACAGATACACAAGTCAACACTAATAGTTTGACTAACCTGCTCAAGTCATGGTTGTCATAATTGCCTCTCAAGTTGGTGTGTCGCATGATTTGATAAAACCAGTCACTCCACATTCTTGGCCTCAAGTTAGGACATCGTCTTTTGCTAAGCCTTATGATGTGAATGCACCTGGCCTTTCTAGGAATAGCCCAAAGCATGTGTCATTTTAGTCACCATGGGAATTTGTAGGCTCAAATGACATGGTTCATAACTACTACCTAGAGGAAGCTCAGAAAAAGGAACAACTTCAGAAAGACAAAGCCTTGAATACCAAACCTAGTGTGCGACAATCTGCTAGATTACCAAACACTGCTAATGGTAACAAACCGAAACCTGGGAACTTTAATCAACAACCTAGGAATTGGCCACCATCCATGAGTAGTCGTGTATCGAATAGAATTGTTAACATAGCAGAACCACCTAGGAATCAAAAGACTTTATTGAAGTCAAAAGACTTGGCTTGTCCTACATGCAAAAAGTGCATTTACAGTGCAAATCACGATGAGTGCATCTTAAAATACCTCTCAAAGGTGAATTCTCGTGCCTCTGCACAGAAAAAGGATGCACAATCCTATAAGACAACAAAGAGATATATGCCCGTAGAAAAGAAATGTGATTCTAAGAAACATGATAGACAGATCCTTATAGGACAAAAGTTTTCTCCAAATAAGCCTTCCAATGTGTATCTGAAAACTACGCCTCCTAGATCTGGTCTTACATGGAAACCAACGGGTAGAATCTTTACTCAGGTTGGTATTAAGTGAATTCCTATTAAACAATCAGTTGAAACTCGCCACAACACGAATGATAGTGCGTCACCATTAGGAAATAAACACATAATCCTAACACTACTATTTTTTCAAACTCTTCTTCTTTGAGTGCAGGTACTTCAATGGCTTCCGAACCCATCTCTTCAAAGGGTTCATCTAATATAAATATTCTATCAACATCTTCTTTGTATAAACATTCCATTTTTAATTATGTTAGAAAATATTTTTGAAAAATAAAAAACAAAAATATAAAATTTCAAAAAGAAAAATACAAACTTAAAATCTCAAAAAGAAAATACAAAATTAGAAAAACAGGAAATTTCCAAAAAGAAACTTCTCGACATGTCTCTTGGAATCGATAAAATTTACGTACCTAGAAATGTTGATTAACATCTACACAGGCATGTAAATGAAGTTCGAGCAAGAGTTTCAAATGCTTTCAAAACATGTCATTTCTATTTTTCTTCATGGCTTGTTATTAAATGACAGATAACAACCCGGTCCTCAAATAAAGGAAAGTGTGTAATCATGTACATTTATCCTCACAACGAGAAGATAACAACTTCTCGGACTTGAGCTGACATAAAAAGTCAATCAAAACGACATGCAAAGTCTTTCGAGCTCAAGTAACATTGGTTTTTCAAAACACGTTGAACACAATTTTTCAAGAATTTCTCAAAAGATTCTTCAAAATCTTTCAAAATTGTGTGTTCGACACTCCCTCCTCATGCATCTTTCAAAAGTAGAATCATTTTTTATAAGTGAATCAATTTTTGAGGGGGAGTTTTTAAAACCAAGGTTTACCGCGTTTAGGCACATACTCACATGTCTATTTTGTGTGTCTAAAATATTTCAAAAATGTTTAAACAAATGAAAAAATGTTAAAATGTTAACAATAATTAAACACTCATTTTGTTAAAACATATACAAGTAGCTCAAACTTAATTTCACATGGAATTTACAAAGTCGTAATCCTATTCTCTCAATAGGTGTCATATATGTGAAATTGAGAGGGAGCAAGAAGAAACAGTTCCACATAACTCATGTTGTAACAATTTTCTCCCCACAAAATTTTCAAGTCAAATTTTAATCACCATGTATTTCAAAAACTAAGTGCATTAATATTTAAAATAAGAGGAGAAATGTAATTAAAATGTGCTCTAGAAAATAATAAGTGATCTAAACGACTCTCCTCATAAAATTTTTATGGTTACGATCTCATACCCAACAACATCTTAATTCACGACGATTCTGAAGTCATAAGGTGGTTAGGTTAGGTATTAGTCCTATGATCCAACCAGAACCGGAAGGATCTACCCAATGACACTCCATAGTTAGAAATAGCAGTCCTTAGGTATGATTAGAGATGAATGAGTATAATGGAATAATGCCGACTAAGATTGAGCTAACACTGGAACAATCACAACAAGGTGTTAGTAATGACGTCTTGGCAAGCATTGAAGGGGTTGAAGAATGGAAAAGAAATGTACGGATAAAGGGTGTAAAGAAAGTAACCCTCCCTCCACCTTAGGCAGAAACTGGGTCAATACATAATCTATCGTTTTTCACAAAGATGAATTCTGATATTGAAGATGACATCATGGACCCAGTGATGCAATGCACAACAATTCCCAGCCATTCGAGATTCTTTTAACAGAAACTTGTCTCATTTGTCACGGAGATACACACGACTTCTATTGACTTTCTCACTCCGAGTTAGTTGAATATTGAAATAGTGGCAAGTCTGCTCTAGCCTTTCGAGAACTAAAAACCAAAATGCACTAATCGAGTTAGAGCCCAAGAGATTAATAAAATAATATTTTTTTATCCCGCCCCTAATAAGGACACATTCATTACAAACACTGTTGAACATCATCAAGTTCACAACTTTAAACCACGGAGTCCATGCATTACCTTGTGAATTTTACCAGGTACATACCGGTGATTATCTTAGAGATATATAATCGTGAATGATGAAATCCTGCTTGAGCCTAAACAGCAAACAAGCCTCTCAGTTAGTGACATTGACGATTCTATATGAATCAACACTAGTGTCACTGCGAGAGAAACGATGTGCGATCCATGTGAATTAAACGTGTTCCAGTAAATGAATTGAAGACTCAATCGTAAGATAAGGAAAACTAAACCAATTCTTTCCATATCAGTGTTGTCTGCTTTGAGACGTTCCATAATTGAGAAACAACAAGTACGGTGAATCTAATTCATACCATAAGAGATCTCTAACCTTTGAGCGAAACATTCAAGGAGGTTCTTCCAAAATTGAACCACCTGATCACCTGTATAGGTATATTATACTGCAAACGGTCCTCACAAGAATCGGAGTTAGCGCAACGAATCTCGATGAATGACAAAGCCATATCGTTCATATCATGTTTTTATCACTAACCTTTAAATTACAGGTACATAATGAACGGGTTTTGCAGCCATCATATCCAGCATAGTCAATTAACTACTCACATTGCTCATACTCAAGCTACAAAGGACAAACTATAAGCATCAAGATTCAAGAATGCCAGAAAGCTCAAGATTAAATACAAAGACTTTTGCAAACTCTGATATTCAAGATCTTCCGAAAAGTTATCAAGATTATCAAGACAACGATTGTCAAGGGAGATTGTTAGCAAGCTTTCAAGATGATGCATAGTATGAGCATGTTGGTCAAGACACAAGATCGCAAGATGGCAGAGACAACAAGACAAACAAGGAAAAGATTTAAAGATCTCAGAATTAAAGTCAAAGTAAAAAAGAAAAGGCTCAAGATCAAAGATCACATAGCATGAAGGAACAAGCCTACAACAAAGATAAAGACCAAGAACATGACTCAAGAACTCAATGTCAATGCAATCTCAATAAATCCAAGACCATGTTATGACTGTAAACATGGAAGCACGGAATCTATCAGAAACCAAGCTCTGGGGGAGATTGTTAACCTTAAAATATCAAGTCAAACAAGGAAGCTCGTTTCAAGGTTCAAGACCTCGCTTCAGGGGAGATTGTTAGCCTCAAAATATTGAGTCAAACAAGGAAGCTCGGTCACTTAACGAGGAAGCTTCGGTCTTTATTTAATATATGTTGTAATAGGCTAGTTACGGTTATCGGGCTCGTTGTTTAATCTAATATTGTATACGTTGTGGGTTAAAGCCCAAGTAATCCCGAGCCCGGCCCATTAGCATTAAACCGCACGGTCCAAGTGTTGGTATAAATACCCCTTTCCAAGTGTGGAGAGGGTGTTGGTCTTATTTGTTTTTCACACACATTTGTTAGAATTAACCATCTCTTTTTCTTCTCTCTAATTTCTCTCTCTAACTTCTCTCTACTTTTCTTTCATATCTTCTTTCTATTTTTCTTGTTCAAATGGTGAAGTGAAAGTGATTCCGGGTTACAACAACTAGTTTCTTTTCCCTTTATTCATTTTATGGGTACTTTTAAGAACATTGGGGACAATGTTCAACTTAAGTGTAGGGGAAATAAGCCTTAGAAACTATTTCTTCAGTTGTTATTTGCTTTGTCCTTAAAATGATGAGTAATATATCGAAACATAGCATACACGGTAATTTTAATCAAAATTTAAAATTTATTATGACACATGCCGATGAAAACTGAATATTATTAGTGTCTTATGGATAAGAATTTATATGACTAGCACAAAAACCCTCAAAATTCCACCCTAAAAATGTGAGGTTCGTCCCTAGGTCTTTTGGAATTCGGGTATCCATTTTCGATACCCAAGATAATTTTACCTTTAGCTTTCTCAAGTTAAGCAGTGAGCAATTATGTGTATCTATTCCATTTTTATGGATGTGTATATGTGGTTTCGTCGCCTTTTTTAGAGCATTGGTATCGGTTTAAAATTATATGAGTGTACCAGTAGTGTATTAAATTCTAGAACTTGTTTTTGTGATGCATCCCGAGACCGCATAGTGAGAATTAGGATTTGCTAAATGATAAGAGGCACTAGGATTAACCCATGTTTTAAACCTGTAATTGTTATTATGGTCACCTCGACTAAATAACTATCTTACACCCTGGCCATGCACTCATTTTTAGTGTAGGATTTCCCTAGTACACTCCTCCGAGCCTATCCTTTCCACGTTTCTTATAATTTTCTGGTAGATTCCAGACTATTAATAAAGAGCATTGTTTAACCCACACCCAATTGTTACACCCAAATCGCCTTAGCCTACCTTGCGTGTACTCGCTTTTAGTACATTATTGTTTTAACCCAAGTTAATTATTTGAGTACACAGTTGCTAAGTCTTGATCCTTGTAAATACAGTTTTGGGACGATTGGGAATCATGGTAGTTTTTATCTTTTGAAGAATTGAGGAAGAAGTAATTTATTACCCCTAATAGAGCTTAATACGCTCCATGTTTATTGATTCTTCCAATTCGGGTCATTAGATTAGTCAATTGTAATGAGTTTGCAAAAACTCAAGTGTAGGGGTGAATCTATAAACCCCAAGTGATGTATTATGTTTATTCAAAAAAATAGAAAAGAAAAAGAAAATAGATTGATGTAGAGTTTCGTAGAGTTTGTATATCTTTGTCCGAGTCCTTGGCTTAGCAACCAAATCAGCGTGTATTCTTATAATAATTAGCTCACCACTCTACCCCAAATTCACCCAAAAAGTCACTCCCCAAATACTTCCCATCCGTTTTCATTTCCATATGTTTAACTTACACCTACACCTCACAACCCTTAAAGACCTCTTTGCTAGTAATTTCTAGTACTTGCGCCTAGTGGTGGAGGTTTGATCCTTTACCAAGCCTATGGTAATTTGTATGTTATGACGGGTAATGAGTGTTAACTTTCTGTTTCCCATATTGTTATAATTCATTATACACCTGAGAGAAAGAGAGAATCTAAAAACTTATGTGAGGTGCTAGTATATGTTTTCCGTGCTTTTAATTTTGATGTCTAGAAGGTTGTGTTGTAAACTGCTTTTAAAGAATAGGTTAAATGCCCCCCAATATTGCTATTGTCTAGGTAGAAAATCTCATTTGCTTGAGGACAAGCAAATCCCAAGTGTAGGGGTATTTGATGAGGTGTCATTTTATACGCTTTTAGGGGTCATTTAACCCCCTAAATCATGCTTTTATGCCCGAATTATATACTTAAACCTTTGTTTTTGCGTTTTTAGCAGATGGATGGCTTTTGGAAGAAATACACGTGACTTGGGCTCATTTTAGAGAAGAAACGGACAAAACTACGACTCTACACCAAATCCCTTGAAGAATTGTGCATACAGTGTGTGGAGACGGCGCCGCAATTCTCTAGCAACGGCGTCACAACATTTAAGCGACGGCGTCAGGATCCTCATGATGGCGTCTGGTCGTAACCGCCTCATTAAAAACCCTAGAAGGTTCGACGAAGCGATGGCGTCAGAAATCTTGCGACGCCGTCGCGACTTCTTTTTCTATATATACCCGCAGTTTTTAGGGTTTTGAAGGGTGAAACTTTTGGGAACCGAACCCTAATATTAGAACACGTTTTTAGCTACATCTTAGGCTATTTTTAGGGTTTTACAACCCTCTTGTAACAGCCTCAACTACATGTTAATCAAGTGAAGTTCTTTATCCCTTATCATTTAATATGTTCATGTGTTGTTTGATTATATGTTGTTATTCGCTTTCTTATAATATGTTAGGCTAGATCCCTTTTGTATTTACCTATGATTGCATGAAACTTAGTATGTAGATCTTTATTATTTTGCTTCTTGTGATGGATGTGCGCGTTAGGATTTAGAAAACTAGCCATAAGATATTAAATTGGCATAGATGTCTAGGGAAATGCGAGTGTGTAGAAAGGATACCATCGGTAACAGTCTTCAGACTACCTTTCCCCTAATATGGTTGATCCCCCTTAAGTGTTTTAATTGCATGTAATGTACTCTTAGGGGCCTTGTAATAGTCTTCATACTACCTTACTTGTGCGTTGCCTTAACGGAATATTACATAGACGTCGGGTTCGTATAATTCGTTCATGACTAAGGAAATACTTACACAGATCATCACAAGAGTAACAAAGCAAAATAAATAGGAGAAACAAACTAAAGAGTAATGCATGATTAAGTAAATATATTTATTTCTCATATAAGTTATCACCAAAGTAGTTTAGATTAATATTTAGTTTAATTAATTAAAACCAAAACTAACTTCTCAAACCATGATATTTACCTGATTTTATAAAAATATAAAAATACAAAAAGAATCTTCTCTCAACCCCTTAGATCTCTGTTAGATTTTGTTCAAGCCATCCCAACCTATTCCCTTAGAGAACGATAACAATCCTCGAGTCTTACCTTACTACACTACAACGGTTAGGTGCTCTGCCTAGGCAGTTGTAAAACTCTTTGCGAGTTTACAAGACCCGCGTCAGCAACATATTTAATTTTGTGTAAGCCAGGATTGTAGAGCCATAATACCAAATAGGTTGTCAGTTTCGGGTAATATGCTTTTATAAGCTTTCATGTAACCAATTTATATATCTAAATAGAATCGGAATTATAAGAGTGAACATGAGTTTTAATTCGGGTCGATCCCACACGTGTAGTAGCGGCGTCATGCACCAACAAAGTATTAGCAGACAACCCCCGTGCGACAAACAAACATTAGAAAGACTACATCAGCCATTCGACAGTGCATAAACATAGATAAAACTCAACCCATAACACAACTATATCCATTTGACATCTAAAATCTTTAATCTTTGGGTTGTGTTTTAGATTGCTTAAAAAACTATTAACTATTCTAAAATGCAGATAAGCAGTTGTAATACACATCTTACAACCCTCCCAGTTAACCATAAAGATCATGAAATCAAACAGTAAAACATATACCTTCTTTATTTAAAGCTTAATAATCCCCAAAAATAGTCACCAAAATTATCGAAAACCAAACACCCTATAATAATTCCACTACCGAAACCATCTTCACCAAACAAACCCTGGCTCATCTCTTATTGCAGTAACAAAGAACAGACTACGATGAAAACCAACTCCATTAGATTTCAACTTAGCGACAAAAGAGCAGAGCATAGGCTTTAAAACCCTCATAAGCAAAGACGAACCATATTATCATCGATGAGATCTGATTTAGAGAGAGTGCAAGAAAGATCAAGAGAGGTTTGTGTTGAGATATGTTATCAGAGAGAGAAGAGGTGTGTATGTGTACATGTGTATGTTTTCATTGGTTTGATTTACTGATGGTAACACGTACCCTACGAACATGGTAATGATGGAATATAATTGGTACCCGGGTCAGGATTGGGTCAGACACCAGGTCGGAAATAATAAATTCAGCGTGTTCCGGCGGGTTTGGTCGGGTTGACCGGTTTTCAGTCAGGTTTCAGTTGGATTTCAGGCGGGTCATGGGGCAGCCATTAAATGGCGTCACATTTCCCCATTTATGCCTTTTAATTAAATTTAATAATGAAACCACGTTGGTTATGATATATGGACCATATTAAGACACAATATTTAAAGTTTTGAATTCATGGAAACTCTAACGAAGTCTAAGCCACAAACAGACTTAAACCAACTAATATAATTTATCATCTGATGCTTCCAAATATGCTTCTTTTGGAAAAATAGATTGCTTTGCATTAAGCTAAAGATCCTTTCGAATTTCAAGCTAACTGAAAGTTGCGATCAAAGTGAAATCAGCTTCGGATTTCTTCTAAGGCGATTTTTGTGTTATAGCATAATGTTTTCGATTAAAAACTAAAAAAGAAGGAAACGGAAGGGAAAATTAGAAGATAAATATTATGGGTGCGTTTAGTTGCAGGAAACATCCTTGCTTTCTACAAAATGTTTTGTAATAAACAAGAAAAATAAAGATCGCGTTTAAGTCAGTGTTTTCCAAAAAAAAATTATTCAAAACACAAAATCTCTATTTCCCACTTTAATACACAAAATTACAAAAGTTCTTTTTTGTTTTCACCTATTTCCTTTAAAACACCTCCAATCCATTTCCTCTATCCTTTATCTTAGGTAAAAGTCAATGATGTTCTATGTACTAATCGAAGTGATTTAATTTTTATACATATTTGTATGTTTTATACGTTTTAGTACATTTTTATATTTTCTTTTCGTTTTATACGTTTTCCGTTTTATTGAGCGTTTTCACAGTATATATACGTTTTTTGAACGTTGTATCCGTTTTAAAATTCACGTTATCCTCGCCATTTTTTATACCGTTTTTCGTCAGCTGTTATACGTTTTCGTCTGTTTTTTTATTTTTCATTTGTTTTTATATGTTTTCGTCTGGTTTATAAGTTTTTATACGTTTTTTTTTTAATCATCGTTTATAACGTGTTGTTTTACATTTTCGAGTCTATTTTTTATTTTACGTTTTCGTCCGTTTTTATATGTTTTCATCCGTTTGTATATGTTTTCGTTTGCTTTTGTACGTTTTCGATCGTTTTTATACATTTTTGACCGTTTTGTCCGTTTTTGTTCGTTTTCATACATTATCATTTGTTTTTACACGTTTTGTCTCTTTTTATACGTTTTCGCCCGTTTGTGGTCATTTTTATATGTTTTCGTCCCTATTTTACGTTTTCGTCTGTGTTTATATACGTTTTTTTCTACGTTTTTCGTTTGCTTTACTCTGTACTTTTACCGTCGGTTCTATAACGTTGTTTTCCGTTTACCATACAATTTATTGTCCGTTTTTTGTAACGTTTTGCGTGTCTGTTTTGTAACGTTTTTCTCGCCCGTTGTTGGACATTTTCGTCTGTTTTTGTATGTTCTCGTCTGTTTTTGTACGTTTTCACCCGTTTTTGTACGTTTTTGCCCGTTTTTACACGTATTTGTCCGTTTTATACGTTTTCGTCCGTTTTGCTTGTTTTTATATGTTTTATCCGTTTTATATGTTTTTATGTGGTTTTATACACTTTTTGTACGTTTTCATACATACTCATACATATAAAAGCATACAAAAATAGATAAAACGTATAATAGCGTATAAAAACGTACAAAACGTATAAAAGGTACTAAAACATATAAAAACGAATGAAAAATGTACTAAAACAGACGAAAACATACAAAGACGGACGAAAACACGTAAATAAACGAAAAAAGTTACAAAACGAACGAAAACATATAAAACGAACGAAAACGTATAGAAACGAATGAAAACATAAAAAATGGATGAAAACGTATAAAAACGGTCGGATACGTACAAAAACAGTCGAAAATGTAGATAAACGTAAAAACATATAAAAACGGAGAAAACGTATATAAAAAACGAAAGCGTATGAAAACGGGCGAAAACTTA
>BQNB010123270.1:0-14547 GCA_026074375.1 Tanacetum coccineum
ATGCTATAATAGTCCAACAAGTGTTTCACCGAAATTCGTTGAACCGAAAATGAGTACCGAAATTGTTAATGGAGAATTATTTTTGGTAATTCTATTTCAGTGACATAAAACGCAGAACCGCAGGATTTTGTATTACATAAACCGCAGTGGTCTCTTATGACAGAAACCGCAGTGGCCTCTTATGACATAAACCACAGTGAAATTTCAAGACATAAACTGCAGAGAAATGAAAATTTTGGCAAAATCTCGTTTCTTTAAAATGTTATAAACCGTAGAAAATGGTAACACCTGTTTGACTTAAACCGCTGAAAAGTGTGAAAGATAAACCGCAGTGAAATACATAAACTGTAGAAATTAGGAAACTATATAAACCGCAGGGTTCATAACATAAACCATAGGATTAAGTAATTTTGGCCATATTTCATTTCCTTTAAATGTCATAAACTGTAGAAAGATGTAACACCTGTAAACCGCAGAAAAATGTGGAACATAAACCGCAGAAAGAAGTATTACATAAACCGCAGTAATAATCAAAAACATAAATCGTAGAAACAGTTTTTACATAAACCGCAGTGTTCAACAACACATTCCGCATGATTCATACGCTAGACATATTTCGCAGAATTTAACTTAAAAACCCAGATTTTTTGAATCCAAATAAGCTGTTTGATACCTCAAAAAGCTACTAATAAACACGAAAATAAGGAAAGTACAAGTGGATGATCAAAAACAACAACAAACAAGCTAGAAAATGAGCTGAAAGTGATCAAATAGTTACGATTTAAAAAGAAAGATAAGCCAATCACATTTAAGCCTAAATAATCTGTTATGTTGGCGTAAGTTTACCACAAACTTATCACAAAAGGTTTTATACAAGAAAGTCACAAACTTTTGACTCAAAGAGCTTATATGAAAATAAGCCGAACCAAAAAGCTTGCTAATAAGCTTCAAAATAAGCTAAAACAAAACCAGAAAACACTAAACCCACCTCGTGGCTCTTGATACCAAATGTTATTGTAACACCCCCAAAATCACAACATAGCGGAATACCACTTGGGGTGCTACATCATAGCATAAAGTACAAGTTATAGAAAACGACTCTAAGTAAGACGTTTTGAAAAGTCAACCATTCGATAATTTTTATAAAATATCAGAGTTACAACAGGCCCCATTTGTAATTCAATAGAAAACATTTTTAAATCGTTTGTCGAATGGTACTCAAATCATAAAGTCTTTAAAAATATTTATATCCACGAGACCCAAATGCTCCTAATGCTCAGCTAGCAATATAATAACCCGAGAAAATACATGCAAAAACGTCAACAATAATGTTGGTGAATTCATAGGTTTAAGTAAAGCAGTATTGAAATAAATCAAGTGATATATCAGTAAGAAAAGTAGCGTTATAATATTTCAAAGTATTATTTCTGAAATCCAAGTAGTGATTCAATAAATCAAGTAATGTTTAGTAGTGGACCACAAAATTTAAGTAATGGTAGACTACGAAACGAATTCAGTAGTCCAAAACATGTATTATTGCACTAAACTCATGATCCCGAAACCTTAACTAGTTTTGTGCCCCAGGGAAAATATAGGATGCTTGCCAACAACCTAACTGTCCTCATAATGTTAAATGCATCCTACGTATTATTCAAATGTTAAGTGCGCCACATGGTTATCTAGAAACCATATCCCGGGCCGGGCTTGTCAGTCCCGATAGATCTATCCACAATACTCGCGTTTACTCAGCCGGTATTTAACGGTTCATGATAAAAAGGAGATTTAGCGGCAAGGGTAATTAGGCAATAATATGATCTGGAATAGCATACAATTGCAAAACACTTGTGTCCAAAGTAAAACAAATAATGTGTTCAAAACTCACAGTTTTCATATATAGGAATTCAATGACCTCAATCATGTAGTAAGCAAATCAAGCTTTAGTAATTTCATGAGAAAACAATCATGTAATGCACATGTTTTTAGAAATCATGTAGTAATCAAGTAAAAGCTTTAATAAAAATAGTCATGTAACGCTTAAGTAGTATAAATCAATAATTTTTCTTAGTAAAACGAGCATGTATTCTCACCCCGAAAACAGTTTATGAAAACCATTAAAAGAAAAAACAAGTAAATAGAAAAGGAGCTACGAACTCACCGAAAGTAAAAGAAAGTCAGAAGTAACAAGATCATAGAACGAGCAAGAGTCTCTAAGAAACACCTAAAAGATGTGGTGTGACTTAGAATGATAAAGTATAAATCAATACGTAAAAATAATTAGGTGCTCATGAGATGTGTGTCCAAAATAAGTATGGCATGGCACTCGGATTTTCAAAGTAATTTTGCTCAAAACATAACGTCTAACATGAAATTATAGGTATTAAGACATGTATTAAATTTTAACCCTTAACTCCTATTTTATCAAAGGTAATGTATATGTTTTCTATTTAAAGTCCATATGTAAATTTCCAAATTCTGAAATTAACCCAATTTCCCGAACCTCTAGCTTTAAATCCGCAAATGATAAAAATTCAAGGCCTTTACCTACTGAAATTATTTTGAGTCTAGTTTTCAGAAATGTAGGGCTCACTTACTCAAAAGTTTTAGAACCATGTGAAAAGACTGATTTACCCCTGGTTACACAAAACAGAAAGTTTCCAGATTTTTAACCCTTCACGAAAACGAACATAAATCACATTCTATGATAGCTATTAAGGTGAGGAAAAATGGAGGTGATAGGTCTATGAGTCCTCTACAGAGATCAACTTTTCAATTCAACAATTTAGTGTAAAAATATGGAGTTTTACTCATTTTCCTAACAATGGTCCAGATTTGACTATTTTTAGTAAATCGACCATATCTCACTCATCCGGAGGAGATACGGCTCTATTCAATTCACCACATACTCTACAAATGTTTTTATACCTCTATAATGATTTGTATAGTAGTCCACAAGCCAAAAATATTTTGTAATATGACCAACAAGCTGCTGACCTAAAACAGTCCCTAAATCCACTTTATCAACACACACTCTCATTAAGTTTGACCTCACCAAAAGTCAATACAATGCCATACTTGTTTGTCACACATCTTAATAACATCTAAATGCATATTTTACAGTAGTAATAACATCAAGATTAAATAATTACAAGGAAGAAAAATTTATAAAACATAAACAAGGTCTTATAAGAATATGAAAATTTAAGAAATACCAACAATACTCCCACTCCTTATTACTCCATTTTTTTTCAACCAAAGTAACACACCAATATAAACGAAAATCATTCAAAAATTCAGCCCCATATTCATATTTTATCTAAGCCAATAACCCTTTAATACCCTTGATCAACGTTTGCAAGACTTTAAAAGAAATTCACCAAAACAACCAACAATACTAAGCCTAATATTCACCAATTTACACTAGATCATTATTTCCACGACATGCATAAAGCTTCTAAAAATGTGATAAACTTCAGCCCCTAAAGCTTATTGGAAGGTGATTTTGATGGTGATTAAGAATCAAGAAGATAGTACTAACAATGGTGGTCTAACTAGTGT
The DNA here is from genome assembly GCA_026074375.1 of Tanacetum coccineum. Taxonomy (NCBI): domain Eukaryota; kingdom Viridiplantae; phylum Streptophyta; class Magnoliopsida; order Asterales; family Asteraceae; genus Tanacetum; species Tanacetum coccineum. Next base: position 3,556 of record BQNB010123270.1, read on the forward strand.
ATAATTTAGTAGTAAGATGTTGTAAAAATTTCGTGTTTCTGTGGTGACGGTGCTCGGAAATATGGAGAGCAAAGAGAGAGTTCTAGGTTTTTTTATCAATGCAAATGAGAAGTATAAGAGTGCTAGTGTTTTAAAAGAAATGATTATGCAAGTGATATGCCAAGTGCTAAGTAAAAGAGATTTTTGTGTGCAAAGTGTCCTAAGGTTTAATGAGGATCGGCCACCTCTTTTTATGAGGTGGTGATTCACTAAACTCACTTGCTAGATGATAAATATTATTGTTTAGGGTATAAATTTTAAGATAGGTTGGCAGTTTTGAGGCTAACGGGTATTAACGTAAAATATAACGAGAGTTAAGGCGGAACCACAAAGTAAAAACGAACAAGATAAAAATAGTTCTGCATTACTCAGAATACTTTACTAAAAATTTAATTACGTAGGGTTCAAGACGGACATTAATTCTTAACACGACTCAAGATAACTAGAACGAAGAAATACTAATCGGGTAAAAGTAAAAGTAAAAAAATATTTTTTTTTACTAAAGGAAGAAAAAAATAAGAATAAATAAGTTTTTTTGTAATTACCTGAATTTACAAAATCTCACAGAAAAGTCATAAGTAGAGGTATTAGAAAAAGCTGCTTGTATGTGATGAAATTTGGAAAGAAGCCGAAAGATAAAAATTGTCTTACAACGATTGTAAAATACTCCACTTTGTGGCATAGGAGATTAGGTCACGCTAATATGCGTCTAATTCAATCGTTGGTATCTAAGGAATTAGTTAGGAATTTACCTAAGCTTAAGTTTGATCAACACTTTTGTGATGCTTGCAAAATTAGAAAACAAGCTCATGCTAGCCACAAATCTAAAAATATAGTCCAACGACTAGATGCTTAGAACTCCTTCACATGGATCTTTTTCAGTCCATCCGCCGTACGGAGTTACGGAGGAAACCTCTAAACATTAGTAATAATAGACGACTATTCTAGGTATACATGGACAAGATTTCTCAAAACAAAAACCGAGGCTTTCGAGCAATTTGAAATCTTTAGTAAGAAAATACAAAACCAACTAGGTTGTTCTATAGTGTCAATTAGGACGGACCATGGTAGAGAATTTAATAATGAAGTGCAATTTGGAGAGTTTTGTAATGCCAACGGTATTACACATAACTTCTCAACTCCACGCACTCCGTAATCAAATGGCGTGGTAGAAAGGAAAAATAATACTTTACAAGAAATGAGTAAAACAATGTTATATGAGTAACCATTACCACAAAATTTCTGGTGTGACGCCGTCGATACTTCAACCTACATCTTTAACAAAATCCTAATTAGAGCCATTTTAGGAAAAACACCATATGAACTCTTGAGAGGTAGGAAACCTACTCTTGATTACTTCTAAGTTTTTGAAAGTAAATGTTTCATTCTAAACACCAAAGATTATCTCACCAAGTTTGACCCAAAGTCATACGAATGTGTTTTCCTGGGATACTCCCAAAATAGCAAAGCCTATATCATCCTAAACAAATGCACCATGGAAATTGAAGAATCACTCAACGTGATATTTGATGAAACTCCTCCGCCATCTAAAACATCACCCTTGGTGGATGATGACTTAGATGAAGAAGAATCAATTAAGGTTACCAAAAAAAAAACCTAGAAAATGACATTGAGGATGAAACTTTAGAAGTTGAAAAAATTGTCAACACTAAGGAATCGAAGAACCATCCATTAGGCAACATCATAGGAAACCTTAACCAAATAACACTTAGGTATCAAGCCTAAAACCAAAGTAACTTCTTTTGTTTTATATCAACTATAGAACCTAAGAATGTGATTGAAGCCTTAAAGGATGAAAGTTGGATAATTGCAATGCAAGAAGAATTAAATCAATTCATTGCAAATGATGTTTGGGATTTAGTACCACACCCTAAGAGTACAACAATTATAGGAACTAAGTGGGTGTATAGAAATAAGTTAGACGAGAACAATATCGTATCTCGAAATAAAGCTAGGTTAGTTGCTCAAGGTTATAATCAACAAGTAAGCATCGATTATGATGAAACTTATGCCCCGGTAGCTAGATTAGAGTCCGTTAGGATCTTGTTAGTCTATGCTTGTGCCTTAAATTTTAAATTATTCCAAATTGGCGTAAAAAGTGCATTCCTAAATGGTTTTATCAATGAGGAGGTATACGTGGAATAACCTTCGGGATCCATTGATTTTGAAAAACCTAATCATGTTTATAAACTCAAGAAAGCTTTGTATGGTTTTAAGAAAGCTCCTAAAGCTTGGTATGATAGATTAAAAGCTTTTCTTATTAATCATAAGTACACTATGGGAATAATAGATAATACACTTTTTACAAAGAAGAAAAGTTCAAATCTCATCATTGTTCAAATATATGTCGACGACATTATATTCGGTTTGACTTGTCAAGAAATGTGTGATGACTTTAACAAAATCTTGCATGATGAGTTTGAGATGAGCATGATGGGTGAACTTAACTTCTTCTTTGGATTACAAATAAAACAAATGAAAGATGTCATCTTCTTTAATCAATTAAAATATATTAAAGAAATACTTAAGAAATTTGGCTTAGAAGATTCTAAACCAATGAAAACACACATGTCCTCGGATATGAAACTCATGAAAGATGAAGAGTGTGAGTTCGTAGCTAGTACGAAGTATCAAGGCATGATATGTAGTTTATTATACCTAATGGCAAGTAGGCCCGATATCATATTTGGTGTCTGCCTTTGTGCCCGCTTCCAAGAGGATCCTAAAACCTCTCGTCTTGAAGCGGTCAAGCGTATCTTTCGATACATTAAAGGCATTACGCACTTATTATTATGGTATCCTAAGGGGACCGGCATAGAAACCGTAGTATATGCCGATTTTGATCATGCGGGAGATTATGTAAACCGAAAAAGCACTACCGGTATTTGTACGTTCATAGGATGTTGTCTAACATCATGGTTCTCGAAGAAACAAACCGCTCTGGCTATATCCATGACCGAAGCCGAATACGTAAGACAACAAAAGCGCTATAGATGAATCAAGCACTATAGATGAATCAAGCTCTTATCGACTACGACATTTAACTCAACGACACTCCGATCATGTGCGACAACAAAAGCACGATTGACCTTAGCAAAAACCCGGTGCAACACTCGCGGACGAAACACATCAAAATCCATCACCATTTCCTTCGAGAAAATGTCCAAAAAGGATACATCTCTATCGAAAAGGTCTCGTCTGAAGATAACATCGCTGACCTTCTCACTAAACCTCTTAAACGTGAATCGTTCAACTATCTTTGTCTTAGTTTAGGAATGATGGAACACATTTCGTAAATCGGTCTCTTCTTTTCTTCTAAGTCTCGATTCTAGTCAAAGTTTCATTCCATGTCGTGATAACTTAATTACTTCATTTGAAGTATTTTAAGCATTTTTTATTGGCGAAATGCAAATTAAAATGTCACTCCTTCTGAAAAATTCGTCAAAATTCGAGTCAAAAACAACTCTGCTGGTGGCGGCCCCCATAAATCAGCCCCCCCCCTAATTAAATTTGGCGGCCCCCGTATATTTATGGGACCACCAGCAAAATGACCATAAGGTCTGACCATAATATAAAAAACACAAAAACAAACAACCCCTTCTTCCTCCTATTTGCGACTGACGAAGAACAAAACTACCAAACCTTAAAATCCACCATTAAAACTCAAATTAAAGAAGAAATTAACATCAAATATCATCCGCAACATCATAATCATCACAAATTGTAAGTGATCTCATCATCTTCTTCTCTAATATGAGTCTAGGGTTCTATTAAGCATAAAATTAAAAATTGGGGGTTTTTAATTTTTCAAGCCTTATTGTGCAATTAAGACTAGAATAATAAAATGTATGACTATTATGCTTCCCGTAGATGTAGGATTTGCATAATTAAGTAAGCTTGAACAATTTTTCTTCATGAACAAAACCCCAATTCATTCTTGAAAATTTCTCACGTTAGGATCATAAAGATGTTTTAATGCATCCCAAAAATGGTTTTGCACTCATGCATGACGATCTCACAACCATCAATCGAGATATATATAATCAATGTATATTTTTGACATATTTGGATGAGCAAAATCAAACAAAGGAGTGTTTGGGTTAACTCATAGGTTTTTATTTTAGAGTCGAGTTAACCATAATTCCACATGTGTTGCATATAGACACGCACTAGGCAATAATACTCAAAACCTTTATATATATATATATATATATATATATATATATTATTTTATATAATATTAAATTTATATATTTATATATTTAACTGAGATTTCATTCGTATTATTGATTTGGTGATGAAGTGATAAATATGATGGTGTAAATCTTGCAACAAAACCCTAATACACACATCTTTTTATTATTATTTCTAAAAATATCTATTGACCAATACATGATGGTTAGAAATATTAATACGACATTGATTCTATGGATAAACTTAGAGAGATTCTTCGCAAAGTAACGATTTAAATCCTTTCTCCCACTTAAGTGGAATTTTTTATCCAAAATTCATAATCAAAAGATAAAGTTATGTTTGCCGCTAGTACTTTCGATGATCTTTGGGTCATATTGTTTGAAATAAATGTAAAAAGAAATGTGTGTCTTTTAGAGACTTTGGAACAGTACTCGATCTTCCTTTTGAAGGACACTGTTTTTATAACAATGAATAGTCTCTTAAGTCTATTCTTCATCATAACTCTTCTCCAACCAAAGATCCTCTTTATACCAAACTAGTTAATCCTAACTCAATAATCTATAACGGTACTAAAAAGCGTTTGAACGGATTCAAGTTTGGATTTGATGATCCATGTAATCTCTTCACTGAAGAGATTTGTCATTATCTTAAAACGGCACATATTCTTATTCGTGAGAACATTATATGCACTGTTGATATTGACAAAGATCATTTGTCAGCTTATGAAACCTATATGCTCTACTGCATAACCTCTTCCACCTTATTCAATATTTCTGACTTTATCATAAATCGAATAAATGATTTCAAGGGCCGCTCTAATGGCATTTTGCCATACGGTCTTTACCTTTCAAAATTTCTCGACAAACTAACCGGGTACTCCCTAAATGATCATAAATACATTTCTCACCCAACAAAAATGAATCCTCTATCTAATCTCTCAAATGAGGAAATTCCGGAAGATGTTCGGTGTGCCCATCATAATCATCATAATTAAATTAGATGTTGCACAAGAACCCAATGTAACACGATTACATGTTAACACAAATTTGTTTGTAGAATTAAACTAGATATTATTATGACATATCTTAGTACGTTGATGACATCAAATAACATCACTTTTATATCATCATTTATCCCATGTAATTAACCCATTTTGTATAATTATTGCAAAGAATTGTTACTTAATCGTTTGTATTTGAGAATTGCAGTAATTATGGAGTACTTGGTGAAAGTTAACTAAAAGGCACGCATTTTGGAGCTTAAACGAAGATATTTGAAGATTACTGTTTTGACAACCAATACGCCGTATCCATCAAGGAAGATACGGCGTATCCATGCCTATACTTCACCAAAGACCGCGAAGGAAACAAGATCCAATACGCCATATCCAGGAAAATCCAATACGCCGTATTCAAGCCATATGGAAATAAAATATTCTGTAAGATATCAAACGTGGTCCCTACTCCAAGAAATCCCTAATACGCCGTATCGAGGACTCTCGATACACCGTATTGACCTTTTTCCAGACCTTATAAATAGAAAATTCAAAAACGAGTTTTAAGTGTGCTAAATCATATTTTCGATACCTAAACCACAAAAGTCGGTTTTCAGAGGAGAAGAAGAGCATAAGAGGTCTTGCAACGTGATTAATTCAATAGGAAACAACTTGTAATCTCTTATACTCTTGTAATCGTTCAATTTTTGGCATCATTCGTTAACTCAGTTAGTTTACCTTGGCTAAATTATTACTCTTGTATTGATTATGATGTTTGAAGGCTAATACCTTCAGGTATTAGCCATTTTTATGAAGATCTAAATGTTTGGTTTGTTTATCTTGATTGCTTAATTTTTTGTTGATTGCTTGTTTATGTTTATCAATTTATACTTGTTTATGTGGTTTTGTATGTGACCTATCATTCAACTAGATCTAGTGATACGGACCAAGTAATCTAGATGCCAGGATAGCTCTCCATATAGTGATTTATACATCTAGACCAATAGAATCACAAATAATGACATATCTTTGCCCTTAGATTGTGAGCTTAGTTGGACCGGCAGGTGACATAGGGATCAACGAGTACTTTTTTGATTAATTGGTAAAGACTTGGTTAGTGGACTACTAAGTGTATGAATTGCCTTTAAGCTGTAAGTGGGTAAAGTCTCCATGAGCTAGGGTTTAACAAGATCACAATTGCTTTAATCCCTAAGATATATTATAATCAGCAAATACGGATGCTTTATGTGGATGCGTTTAATTGTGACAGAATTCTACGTGTCTAGGTTTAAGGAATAAGTACCACCTTAATCTTAAGAATGATATGCCGCCTCGAGATAAGTAATCATTGCACTAAATAAACAAACCAACGTTTTGATTGGATTAATAATGGTTAATACAATTTTCTAATATTTGGCTAGACCGCTCTTTTATCTTCTGTTAATTAGCTTGCATGAGTTTTTGTGTCGTAAGTTGATTTTAGTCACCACAAAACTCATGCCAGTCTCTCAGGCTGAAACCCCCCTTATCCATTAGATTTAGGATTAACACAGGTTTAGCATAGGTTTAACATAGAATATAATTAACTTAGTTTAGATAACCAAAATATTAATAAATTGAAAAGATTGTTTTTCGCTCTTAGTAATCAACACCCTACTTACCACGAAACTACCACTGATCGGGTACACTGCCCTTTAAAGTGTTGTTTTTGGTTAAGTCGACAAAATATAAATTTAAAACTTGAAATCATAAAATTAACACCACACAACGACACATCAAGTTTTTGGCGCCGTTGCCGGGGAGTGAAAATTTAATCTTGATTTTTATTTGATATTTTGGTTTTTAACATTAGATTAGATCTAACCCTTAGGATTAGTGTAATTTAGATTAGTGTATAATTCTGTATATTCTGTATATTTGTGTGTTTAATTGTTTGCGTATTTAATTGTTTTCATAATACACTGTTCTGGTCGATAAACCGATACGGCATATCCACTTCCATTGGATACGGCGTATCCAACTTTCTATCCAATACAGCGTATTCATTCAAAAAGATTAATACGGCGTATTCAGTTCCATTGAATACGGCGTATTGACTATCTGATACAGTAACAGATCTGGTTTTTCGCATTCAATTTCCGTATATCTGTGTTTTCTTTCTCCTGAGCCCATCCTACTGATTGTTTATCCCTTGTTTCAGGTAGTGCATGACAAGAAGTTTGACTAAGGAACTATTTACACCTTTCAAGGATCCGGAACGAGAATTTCGATCATCTAGGAAGCACTTCAAGACACTAAGTCTTGACGAATCAAGATCACCTGATTTCGATCTATTTTCTGACCAAGAAGAATATTCGGAGGAAGAAGTTGCGGAAACAATGGCTGAAACTATGGAACAATACATGAGTAAAACTCGAGCCGACTATGGATCGGGAGTTGCTAGGCCTAAGATTGAGGACAAGGATAATTTTGAACTAAAAGGCCAATTTCTCAAGGAACTACTGATTGTAATAGTTTTATACACGTATTAATAAAATATAAAATAATATAAAATTCCCAAACTACCCTTGAGGACAAAGGTAGTAAGGAGAATCTTCATAATTATATATAATAATACGTATATTAACCGGGAAGTATGATTCCCGGGTCGTATTTCCCTAACGATTTATGAAATTGAGACCACGTTTGTTGTTCGGAAAATGATTTGAATTGGTTCAAAGATGATTTGCTTCCTAGAGTCCTAAAAGAGGGCAAATTAAAGGACAATTAAACCTAACTTTAATAACGGGAACCCTAAATGGTGATTAAAAACCCTAAATTTTCAAAATTAAACCTAAAGTAAAATTTTCACTTTTTATAGACTCTATTTGACTAAAAAGTAAGTTTAAAGAAAACTAGAACAAAAACGGAATTAAAATGAACTTAAAACACGAAAAACGTGAACGGAAACGAAACTCGTTCTTTAAAAATTGAAATTTTGCAATTTTAACCCTACGGAAGCAAAACTAATTTTCCTAGAAACAATATGATAAAAGAAAATTTTCTAAAAAAGAATTATATTTTTTTGATTATTTTTCTATTTTTATGAATTTTTAAAGTTTTTAATAAAAATAAATGTTTAAAAATACTAAACTAATTATAAAAATCCTGGAAAAATTATAGAAAATAGCTTAAACTAAGAGGGACCTAGGAAAAATAAGCTTGGTTACACAGCTTATCGAATAAGCTGTGTAATAAGCTTAAACACCTTATTGAACTAAAGAGGTTAAAATGTATATAAGTAATAGATGTTGTGAAGCTATAACGAAAAAGACCCCAGGGCACGTTGGTTAGAGGTGTGTGGTGTTTATAAAGGTTGAGGATGTTGAGGTCGGGGGTTCGAGCCTTGCTCACCCCCGATTTCCATCTTCCCTTTTTTTGAAAACTTATAAAAGCAAAGTTGTAGAAAACCTGAAAACAAACAACTTTAATAAAAGAAACTTTTTACGAAATTCCCTAAATAAGCTGAAAATCAGCTTAAAAGACAGAAAAATGTTAAACTTTTTTTTTAGCTTTTATATAAAACTTAAGAACTTGAAAACATGAAATAAGCTAAACCTAAGACTTAATAAGCTACTTTTACACTAAACCTAACCTAATAAGCTAACCTGACTTAGAAATAAGCATAGAATATAAGCCATAAGCTGAGAATCACAATAAGCTCTTATGAAAACTTTGAAACCAAACAGGCCCTGCAAGGACCTTTGAGCTTAATTTTCAATAAGCTCTTGGATCCTTATGCACTATTAAGCTACACTAGATTAAACTACAACTAAAAAGCTCTCTAAAACATCTTTCAGAAACTATTTTGAAATTCAATTGCTTATTGAAAAAGCTTGTTGAAAACAGCTTATACTAAGAACACTTAGTACTTTTGGTTTTTGAAATTGAAAAGACAAGAAGCTATTTTAAAAGCTAAAAACAGATAATCAAATGAGCTTAATCTTTAAAAACAAGTTTAAACTAATGAAAGGTGTCCTATAAGCTACTTATAACCAAAATTTGAAATTCTAAAAACTAAATTTACTTGCTGAAATTTTAACTTGAAAACGACTGATTGCAGTTTGAGAATGCTGATACATTTGACACTCAAATGACAGAAACTTATAAACCAACAAGCAGGTTAAAAACTTGACTCTAACACCTATAAAACACTTAACCAAGAACAGATAAGGAAAAAATAACAACTATAATTAACTTTGAGCTAAAAATACTTAAGAGACACAAGCTTATGCTAACAGATGTTAGAAATTACTTACTATTATGATGAAAAACTGAATTAAACCTATTAAAGCCTTAAATTCCCTTTTTATAAACCTCAAAATGAAGGTTTAAATCAAATTAAGGGAACAAGAGGCTCTTAGCAGTACTAACCGCCTTGTCCCAAACACTCCCTTAAATCACTTAAACCCATTTTCAACTTATAAAATTTAGATTCAAAACACAAATAACAAATACCATATAGTAATCAGCTAAAAACAGACTTAATGAACAGGTTTTCATAAACAAATAAGTAGTAACAATAAGCTTTTAACTAATGCTACTATTTTTTTTTTGAATTTTTCAACTAATTAAGAACAAAAATATGAATACTAAGATTCAAACTATCAAATGAACTAAATAGCAACAAATAATAATAAGTAGTAATAAGCCAGTCTACACTACAATAAGCAAGTATTAAGCAGAATTAAGCTTAAAGCACTTATGAAGCTAAAAATGATAAGGGAGTGTGTACCTTATTCCCTTGCTCTAAACAGAGAACAATCATAAACCTAACAAGCTCTAATCCTACCCAGCTTATTGAATAAGCAATCTAGCACCCATAAGCTCTTCCTGATTTAGCTTATCCTCCAAAAAGCTCAAAATCCATTTAGCACAGGTATTTATCTGATTTTAAGAGTTTAAATAGATTAGATGCTTATTATGAGCTTAATTTGAGCTTAGAGACTCAAAGAGCTTATGATGAGCTTATTAGAGCTTATGTAACAGTAACTAAAAACATTTGAGTTATATAAAAGCTTTAAAGTAAAACAGATTATGAAAACTGAAATTTTAATTCTATTAATACTCAAAACAGATTACAAGACTTGAAAATTGAAATTACAAGAGCTTAAAAAGGAAATTACATTTTAAATGAAAAATTACATAAGCTACTTAACTAAAAAAATACAGGGAAAAGGAAATTAATGTGTGTGAGGAGTGAACTTGTATTTATAGCTGCCAAATGATGCTTCTAGGCCTTTAGGTTGTTATACGCTCCCCTTAATCCTGGCCCTTCCTTCATCTCTAATCATTAGATTTCAACTCTTGTCCGTTGGATTAGATTTGATCACACGGATTGCCAACATGGCATTCTGTGTGTCAGACCTTGTGTGCTTCTTTTGTACTCATTTTAGTGCAAAATCCCAACTCCTTGTGTGTTTCTTTCTTAAGCCCGCGTGTCATTCTTGTAGAGATTGACCAATGGGAGCCTCTCATGACGTATTACTCTGCCAGCTTGTCTCTAGTCACTTGAATTGTAAGGCCATGTCCTCAATTTTCATTTGCCCTTTGATTTGAGTGAGTGGTAAATCGGGAGAGACGATGAACAGTAAATGGTTATTACCCGCCTTTTTTATTCATTTTTAATCTGTAACACCCCCAAATTGGGTCGCAGCGGAATAAGGGTCCGGGGCGTGTTACTTCTCAGATCAATAACACAAGAT
>BQNB010123271.1:0-15917 GCA_026074375.1 Tanacetum coccineum
TTAGGGAGTTGTATACTAGGTCAGGGCAGTTAAGGATGAGATTTTCTCTCAGCGTTATAGGCTTAGGAGTTTGGAGAGGGAGCATGAGAGGGCTACGGTGACATTCAGTGCTATATAGAGGCCGATATTAGCTTTAGAGGCATGGGTAAGTCAGACTGATGCCAGAGAGCAGCTCTGTGGCATGCTATATATGATACTCAGAGGGAGAACCATGATTTGAAGATGAAGATTGCTAAGGAGAGACGTGAGTGATTAGAGTTGACAGATCGTGTTGCTAGGATAGAGAGGAGACAGGAGTCTAGAGGGGAGAAGTAGACTATGTAAGATTCTTGATTAGGATTTTGTACACCACTAAACTGAGTAGCTTCAGTTAGTGCTAGATCTATGATTGATAGTTCAGTTGTGAAGATCGTCTAGAACTCATCTAGGATCTATAATAACAAAGTTTGTTGTTGCGTAGCCGAATTTAAACAATGACAATGTTATTTACAAGGTTTGCATTCACATAAGCCCTAATTCTATTTGATCATGATAGAACGTGTTACCTAACTGTAATAGGGATCAAAGAAACCTTTAATCTTAGGGCTAAAATGATCTCAAGTGGTAAAATCGTTGGTGTTTTCCTAAAACATGATTAAAACACATTAAAATACCACACATAAACAATGTCTAAGGATCACTTTATATATATAGTCCATCTAAACTTACAAAGGAAATCTAATTGTATTAGGAAACTAAATCTTTCCTAATCTTGATCTTTATCTTTTTAAGCAAGTCTTCTATAATCCTCCATCTTCTAGAATTCCATAATGTCAATCTTGATCCTTTTGTAATCCGTTTGTATCATTCTTGTTTCATTATTTTGTATCATCAAATCAATAAATCCCAACAAAGAGGATATGACTAAGCTAGATTACAATTGACAACACATCAACTATAATCTATTTCTTATTCTGACCACGGACCTTGATATCCCAATCATCACAAATAGCCTAAAGGTTTTTAGAAACATCATGACTATCATACACATTATCATCATATGGATCCTCATCATCATCATCCCAATCATCACAAATAAAGAAAAAGGCGATTTTGTGCTAGCTGTAAAGGTCTAGGAGCGTACATTACCGCAAGACCAGTTAAGTATTCCTTAAACAATCCTTATACGCGTTAGATTAGGTTATATCACTAATTATGAAATATGTATATTAGGGGTTTGGATTGCATGACCTTTATGTGTTTATTTTTCGTTGTGCATTTTTTATAAGTTAAGCCAGTGACTAGAGCCACCCTAATCATATATAACCTTTTTTTGGTTCTTATTAATTGCTTCTATTAACATAAAAATTGTACATTTTATTTTTGGTTATGTTTGTTCTGTCGATTTATGTGATTTAGGGATTTTTCTTTTTGTTAACAACTATGGTTTAATCACTCTTGTGATTAGATTTAGGTTTTATGCATTTGAATTACATAAGGTCGATCCGTTAGGGTTTCCTAAACACTAAATGAGTCAAATTTATATGAATACAAGGGTATATGAGATAAAGTTGAAAACCTTAATTTATGTTCTAGTGTAAATCATGAAAACTATGTTTACCGAGATTATTTTTCTTGTATGGAAGCAGATTTGTTCCTGTTTATGATTTAGGGTTTTATATATTTTTGAAAAGGTGTAAACTTTACTAAAAATATGATAAAACTATCTTTTGGAAACTCCAGGTTATCAAATTAAATCATATGGTAAATATGATAGCTTTGGGGAACAAGAAAAACTAATGAGGGTTTACCTAAACCTTCAGTGGCTAGGTGGGTCAATTTTAGTAATCCTATCTAGACGTGATTATAAAATTTGACTAACATGAACCTTGGTAACTAAGTAGTTAGTTTCCATAAACTGATGTAATTTGGTTTTACCTTATTTGGAAGCTGCGATTCCTAGATATGCAAACTAAGGTTCTAAAACATTAAAAACATAACTAGGTAACTTAGGGAATAAAATTTTCTTTTAAAAGTACATAATTAAAATTTTCAAAATCTAAATATGGTAACTTAGGGTGTCTTGTTATCTAAGTCATAAACTTCAAAATTTTCTGTTTTTGGAAACCCTAATTAGGAATTTTATAGTTTAAAAGTAAAAATTTCCTAAATTGATAACTAGAATAAATAGGGTGAGAAGCTTCATTCTTAGAGAATGATAAGTTAGATTAGTATGCAACAATACATGTGAAACTCATGGTTTTCATGTACTATTAGAATGAGCTACACATGTGGTGCATGCGCATGTGTAGAAGGTCCTAGCAAACATTGGCTTAAGTATTTTCTGTCTTGCTTTATTTTATCACTACTTTCCTTCTTTATTTTAAATCATGCATGACATGAGCCTTAGCCATTGATCAAAATATAAACTGCGTGGTTGTGATGTAGTTATTACTTGTTTATATTTTGCTACTTTTAGGTTTTTGGGAGGTCTGCATGCCATTGGTATTCCTTCGTTTATCTTAATTTTAAAAGTTATAGCAGCTTTAAATAAATTGTAAACCAAAATAGGCATTACAAAAGGAAGCCTAACCGATGTAAAAGACTAGTGGAGTACAAGGAGAGAAGATATCTAGTGGGAGCACGTAGGAATGAAGATCTATCTGGAGCAAGGAGAGAATCACGGACGATACTGAGAAGAAACGAAGTTCGAAGAAGCCTTCTTTCCTTGTGTCATGATTTAACCCTTAGGATAGACTCAAGTTGACTCCTAAAGTGGCTCATCAGCATAGATTATGGCTTTGTTGTGTTGATTATGTGTTTTGTTAATGTCTAAGTATGCATGTTTTGATTGATAAATAATATGTCAAACTGTATTATTTAGAGACATAACAAAAATAGGCATCTTGCTAAACTCATGTGAGGGGGTGTACTTAAGCACCAGATCTAAGGGTGAGCATGGTACGGTTTGATGCGGGTTTTGACTAAAAATGAACCACACCGCACTTGCGATTTTTATAAAAGCATAAATGGAATCGCATCACATTTAGCAGTTTTGGTTTTTGTGGATTTTGCAGGTTTCTTTCGGTTTTAACCACACTGCACCATCACTTATGACTTATATATTTAATGTGGGTCTTTGCGGTTTTGGGTTTTAAAATGTGAGTTTTTTCAGTTATACAATGCATATATTTAATGTAAACACACATTACTTATGACTTATAAGAATAATATTGATAATATGGATTGGCAGCCTTATAACACACACTGAATAATTAGTGTGCCATTTTTTGGTTTTTAAATAATCAATATGCGATTCGATGCGAGTTTTGTAGTTTGGTTTTATGGTTAAAACCGCAATCACACCGATTTTGGTGGGTTTTCTTTTTTATCAAAACTGATCCACCGGTTTTTGCCGTGGTGCGGTTTTTGTGGTTTATTCGATTTTTGCAGTTTGAAATGCGGTTTTTGCTCACTCCTAACCATATCATTGATTATGAGACTGTGTAATAAAAAGAGTAGTGCTATGAATTTAGTGGGTAAAGCTAGAAAAGTCTTGGGATGGGTAACCCGAGTTTAAATAATTTTAATACAAATATTTGTTTTTTAAAGTTAAGAAATCATGGTTTGAATTCATACATACTTCATACATAAAATGAATTTTGAATAAAATCATTTTGAATACTAGATATAAAATAGAAATTAAAAAAAGTGACGGGTTTAGGTCTTACATTATAATAATATTAGACAAAAATACATTGTCCATATGTTAGCACACTCACAGTAGTCGAACACTGCAGATGAATTGCGCCATAGCATGCCATCTAGAGGTGAATAAATAAGGAGGTTGAGGAGAATCCTGAAGTAGTTTGGCAGTATAGCTATAGCATGAGCTAAGCTATTGTGGCAGTACTTGCAAAGCAATATGGTCTTGTTTTATTTTGGGGATGAACCATAGTAAACTCAAAAGGTGTAGTAGAGATTAAATATGCTCGATAAGTATCAAAATCCCTCCCCTAGGAGTTTTCACTAGGGGAAAAATTAGTGTGGTAAGACAAATACCTAAAAACTATTGCAAGGTAAATTGCACCTTAACGTAACACTTTGCAATGGTATAATGTCAGATCATAGTGTAATTGGCGAAAGATAGGGTTTAGTAGCTATTACGATAAAATGAGTGAATCACTAATTGTCTTTGTTAAAGATGTAGATGGAAAGAAATAACAACAAAGTCAATCATCATTTTGGGAACCATAACCAACCTAAGCAAGATGCCAAGACTTCTAGGTCAATTGTGTGAGCGAGTTTGTGATGAGGTGTCATTTTATACATTTTTTCGAGGTCATTTAACCCCCAAATTCATGTAAATATGCTCTATTATTGCACTAAATCCTTTCTTTTTGTATAATTAGCATTTGGAAAGCACTTGGATGGATTACATGTGACTTAGGCTCGATTCGAGAAGAAATAAAGCAAAAACTCAACTTTTCAGCTTTGCGACCACCATCCTGACGTGGTTACTAGAAGTGCCCAAAGGTGACGGCTGTTAGTATAAATATTACGATATTTAATCTACATAGTCTCGTTTGTTTTGTTGGTTACAAACATGTAACTTGTAATACATAAGGTAAAATGTACAAGTTACTCATAATCAAAATTTGTCTCAACATACATTCAACAATTCTCAACGTCTCGAGTCCTCGTATGCTACAATACAGGCTCGTACATGTTTGTTATGTTGCATTATGATCAAACCCCTTAACAAACCATTAAGAATGTTTAAAATACGTGTTAGAGTCATTAAAGTATTTTTATACAAATGCATCACTCTCATCACATCACTTGTTGCCTACACAAAGGTAACTACACAATTTAGTTTTGCAAAGTGTCTACACTCTTTGGAAAATGTTCTATACAATTTTCTACAAGTAAACAAGTCACTTATCTTTTAAGTAAGTATTTACATTTGGTTAAATACAGTTTCACAAAATGAATCACACATCTTTATAATTACCTCATGCATGACATCAAAGATCTTGTGAAGCTTTTTTGAAAGATTTAGAAGCAAAATATCATATCTAAATCTTTTGTAGATCTTGTATGTCAGATCCGCGGATCCTTTTGAATTCCACTAGGCGGATCCCTTTCAAAGGGATCAGACATCAGCTTTTTTTGATCATCTTTACCTATAAATAGAAGGGTCTTTCCAATCCGCTTTTCATTACTTCAAACACATTTTGTCCACCATTTTACACACAGTTAGATAAGTAAGAATGCATCTATAAAACCCCATATTAACACATGATCATAATGCTTCTAAATCTCATTTTGCTGTAAGCATACACCCGAAATGATCTTCCAAAGCAAGCTTCATGATCTTGCCATCTTCATCCACCACAAGCTTTCAAGCACTTGAAGATCTACCACAATAAGCTTAGGAAATTTATGATCTTCACTCATAGAAGACAAACCTCATCATGCTTAGTGATCTTGATGTTTGTTTGGGCTTTCACATCCATTAGACACTTTTTTTGTGGATCATCATTGTACACGCATTTTTATCATCACCTTGTATCATTAAATTAGATTAGATGGTTTTTGTGTTTATGCCATAAAACACAAGGTTTGTTATGTTGGGCCATAAAATGTAAAGGGTTTGGTTGTACCCGAAGAATGATTCGGTATTTAGCTTTGTACCAGATAAAGTGTAAGTAACGTTAGGTTAGTTTTACCTCAAATTAGGACTTAGTATTTAGCTTTGTTCCGGATAAATTGTAAGCAACGTTATGTAAGGTTTTCTTCGCCGAGAAAGGAGCATGTTGATCTAGTGAAGTAACTCTCGAGTTGGGTACTCGGGGAGAGGATTAGGGCAGAGACGAGCTCCGTGACTGAACCACTATAAATCATAGTGTCCGGTTTGCATTCTCTTTTACATATCGCTCTCTCTTTATATTATACTTATGCTTGATCAACTTGTTTATTTAATTATTTCTATTATCCTTATAGTCATAGACTATAATTGGCACTTTTCATATTAGGTCAAGCTTGATCGGCTACTTGATACAAAAGTATTAAGATTTTAAAACGTAAACGTATTCATCCCTCTACGTTTTCTACATTTGGTATCAGATCCACGTGGCTCTAGTTTTCAAAACAAATGGTTTTCATAACCGAGTACGATCCACGTATCATAATATTTGTGAAGCGGGACATAATATGAAAAGTTTATTGATGTTTAATACTTAGAAGTTTTGTTGTTGAATATCTTTGTTATACAAGCTTGAATAATAATTGAAATTTGTAATATAAGTTCACTATAATGTCCACCAAGTCTTACACCTTGTCGTCGGGTCAAAAGATGCGTTTTTTGAATCTGTGATCAGACCCTCGGATCCATTTGCATCAAAGGGCGGATCCCTTTGAAAGGGATCTGCCGGGTCAGTGCATAGTTCACAGATTTTCCTCAACTTCAAAAATTCATAGAAAATTAACCGTACGTCGGATTTCGATGAGGTCAAAACAATTTTTTAAATGATTCAAATTAGAAAAATACTACAGAGTGTCTAAAATATTAAGCTTCGCTTTGATGTTGAAACTTAAACTTTCGATTCGGGCAAGTTAAGTTGTTACCCTTTGAACATTGATATATTTTATTTTGAAACTAAAGGATTTGGTCATATTTATAAACATAAGGGAAACTAATCAAGCATGTTATACATCGTCATATTTAACGCAAAGCTAATAAAAGTATTTTTGTATGTTATGCTAAATGACTAGTTTTTTTTGCTTTGTATTATTTATATGTCTTGATTGTATGCTTATTTCAAATTATATTTGAGCTTGTTATTTTGTGAAACTCAAGTGTCTTGTATGCCATGTTATTTGTTTGTTTTTTGATTTTATGAATTTGCATATGGGGTCTTATGGTTGATTTTGTGCACTAAGTTGTAAAATAGTTTTTTCATTGCATATAGGCATAAATCACCTCATTTTCATATGTTATATCAACATCTTGCATAATTTATGAAACTTATATAAAAACGTGCACTTAGATTGGTTTATAAGAACTAAACGAGATAGTCAAGTTTGCTTCAAAATATTGTTTTACCCATTCAAATAAATTCACGTCTTAAAATGCGTTTTCACTATTTGTATCACTTAAAATAAAACACTCATTTGATAAAAATTTATAAACATGTAATGTTTACATAATTTTTAAGTAGTATATAAAAATTGCTAGATTTTTGGCATATATATGTAAAATATGTGTATATTAAACAAATTATTTCCACACATTAAAATGGCATCTTAAAGAAGAATATGTATTTGTCATTTTTTTTCTCACTCAAAAATTCGAATTATGTTTGATGGAATACGCTCAATAAACCTTTAATTTCTTTATACGAGTGAAACGCGAGGGATTAGGAATATCTTGAGTAGTGAATCAACTCATTATTCAAAATATGACTGTATTAACGAATTTGATCTCCTTGCCGGTTTTGAGTGTGACACGACACCAGACAGTTTATTTGCTTAGAACGAAGGATATATCAAATCATAACTCATTTACGACCCTAGATATTACTCTAATTCTACATGTTTAATCACCCTCAGTTAACATGAAAATAATTACTCCCTTTTACAAGATGATGATAGAATATGACTTGGTTTGCAATTCCCACTTGCAATAAACACGTCATATTGAATCTACGTGTTCAAAGTGTCATGTTCCAAACCTTAGTACATGAAAATGACTCAAATACACATCGAAGTAGGATTGACAACTAGAATGTTTCATTCGAAATACTCAAGTAAATTATTTTGCAACGCCAATTTAATTTTTTGTATCCGAAAACCCAAACAAGAGCCCTCCAACAACATATGGTGAACTCAATCCAAATCATTGACCTTGCGTAACAACGAAATCACGAGTCTCTAAGTAAGAAAATTGCGGCTTCATTTGTTCCCCTGTGGATATACGCTGCAACGAAGTATATCCACTTCCTTTGAAAAAGCAAACTAAAATAAACTGTTTTTTAAATACACTAGTAGGACGGATCCTTCGGATCCCTCCAAAAGGGATCTGGCCTGCCTTAGGCTAGGGATCCGCCGACCTGTCAAACTGATATGTTTCCAGCTTTGTTCATACTCTAAATAACAAATGAACACACCTTTCAAACATAATACAAATATGTTCAATAATCTAAACACGATAACATAGTTTTGACAATTTAGATTGCTCATTCGAGTTCCCAAATAATTACCTTGCAACGCAATTGATAATTCATCAAACCAAATTCGAGTAAATGCATAATATATGTAACTTTGCTTGTTTTTGGATCGGGAGAGATCCATAGATAATAACAAACATAGATGTTTATTTTCACCTTATCAAACGAGCATGATTTTCCTTTACACTCTTAATAATTTCCACCAAATATAAGTTGCATACACATGTTGGTATAGTGTCACAAACACTTCATAAAAATCCTTTGATACATTGAAATTGTCATTTAATACACTTCAACAGGCCTAAGAAATCATCCGTAAATTTCTCCTCATGCCAAAAGGTCAATAAAGGATAATATGCATCCTTTACATCATACTATTCTTGTAGCATGAATGGTTGTGTTACAAGAGATGTCATTACATCTCGTTTGCTAAATGATCTTAATTATAGGTTATTAGAAGTGAAAAATAATCTTCTAAAATAAGATTCGTCATTTACTTGTTTATTAAACATTCTTTAGCTTGATCTCGTTGGATAAGCTTATTTGACGAAAGATATAATATGTGTCTATTTCTTTTGTATACAACACAACCATATCTCGATCATAATTAAAATATTCACATTATTTTTTTGGGGCATGCACAAAATCTATTGAGGTAAGTTTCCTTATGTAGATTCTTGTTAAAAGAACTCTCTTAAGAACTCGTTCAATATGGCATTATATTCATTATCAATATGAACTCATCTCTAGGACTTAGAAGATCAAATCATACATAAAGTACATACAAAAACTCAACCTAAAAAATGTCATTCATTAGATCATGCAATAAGCTATCTAAACCAAAAAACCTTATATCCTGAAATTGATGCATATTGTTAGCTCTCTATATTTTGACACATATTTGTTGAATTTTTGTGTTTAACATGACATCTTTATCACATTAGTCATAATACATTTAGTTGAGATGCATTAGGCCGAAGCAACTTATCATCATTGTCACTCTTCGATAGGCAAATGTAGGAATACAAATTTTCTTAACATGAGAATGAATACCAGATAACTTATTGCACTCGTAACTTAATTTGACCTAATGGTTGAATTGATTCCAAAAAAAAGTTGGGTATGTGGAATCACCCATAAAAATGGTCGTGTATAGCCTTAATTAAGCACCACTAGTAATAGTCTCATATTCATACTCCGACTTAAAAAATCTCTATTCCTATGCTTGCCTAGAGTAAGTTTATAATGGTGATGTTTTGCCTCGCCTTAGGAATACCAATCAAACAAGTAGTAAATATAATTTTTCTTTTGTGAGTCAATCAAGTCCACTTAGATTGCACATACATGTTTTTGATTACATGTTCTTTTTTGAATGATTATTTATCTTGACATTATCTTGTTGTGTGATAACTATTTGATTAATAGTCAAATGTGTAAACCTTGGAAAGGTTTTGTCTTAATAATGCTTTTATGCGTAAATGTTTCACGCTCTTAAATGTTAAAGCTTAAACATATTTGGTATGTTTTTTCATCTTGCTCCTTATGTGACACTGTCACATAACTTATTTGCTACTTGTGAACACTATATTTGTGATATACTTGCTTATTGCAGGTTATATTTAAGTTACATTTGAGTTTTTGGCATTTTGGTCAGGTCATTTGGGCTCTAATTTTTTTTTGTACAGGTTCTATGAACAAGTAGGACGGATCCCTTTTTAATCATGACGAGATTCCTCTTGAAAGGGATCCGCCGAATCTGTCCACATGGTGATCAGGTTAGTTAAATCCGAATTTCTATAATCATTTTTAAACTCCTAAAACAGTATACACTCTTTTCGTCTTTATTTAATTTAAAACTCTTTATGTTGAATGTCCACCGATTATGGGGGAGGGAAATTTGTTCACATAATTATCTTTTATCAAAAGAACACATATGTATGTGTCTCTCACTTTCTAAATCACCATCATTGGATCACATGCCTATCCTTTTTTCTTGACACTTACCTTGCACGTCATTGTTAGTGAAAAGGACTTACTAGTCTAAACTGTCTCTTTTAACACTAGCTCAACACGTAGGATTTTCCAGCACTTGTCGAGCGTGTAATTTGACCGTTTAAGCTAGTTGCAACATTTGTCCTCTTCTACGCTTTATATCATTCCCATAATAATATGTGAACGAGTTTCGTTTGTATTTGTTGATATGAATGTTTGAATAATCATGTTGTATGATGCTACTCTTATTTTTATCTTGTTCAAGATTTAAAACAAACACATTTGAGTTTATATAGGTTGATAACGGTTGATTTCGTTATCAAGTCAATTTGTTCTCATTCGCACATTTATCATATTTTGATCCATATCATACATTACATATTCATACATTCATAATTATCCTCACCACTTTATAAATAAGCATACCTTTGCTAGTTACTTGCATTGTCATCACCATATTCTGCCACCTCTTTCACTACTCACAAAGTAACCATGTCTAGCACCTCAAGTGCTTCATCAACCAACAAGGTTAAGTTTAGCGAAAAACCTTTTACTTTTATCGATCTTGAGTCATCCATCGAGTCATCTTCACAAGAAGATTCACCATGAAACTTTCCATTACCACCACAACCACAACCTACTAGTAACACACTACCACTACAACCCATGGAGGTTGAACCACTTTCACAATTCACCAACGTATGCCCAACTTGATGGATCAATGGGTCATCCACATATCCTGACACTCATAAGCATATTTTCCCATGTTGTCAACAAGCAAGTGAATTTCGTAATGAAATGCGTCTCATTCTCGAACACATCCTTACAACCTTGAACAACCTCACCAAAACCAACCATGATGATGCAAGTAGTAGGATTCTATTTTTTGGAATATCTTACTTTTAGTTTATTTTTCTAGGAGTTTCTTTTAGAGAATCATATTGCATTCTAGTTTTTTCCCTAATATTACATTATCACGATTCTCTTTCTTGAGTAGCTTGTAGTTTCATCATCTATATATTGGATCATATATATATATCTTATTATATATGACTTTCTCAAAAGAAAAAGTATATATTGCACTAATTTTTCTTTGTAGGTTCAAATTTAATCTTTAATCATTCAAATATGTATATGTCTTTGATGATTGATTGCTTTTATTTTCTTCTTGTTAACATGTTAAGCTAAATTTAAGTGTCTTTTCTTAAGATTGCATAAAACCTAGTTATGAAGTTTAATCTATTGTTTCTTGTTAGTGGTGTACACGTTAGGCATTAGAAAACTAGCTATAAGATATTACATTAGCATATACGTCTAGTGAAACATGACTAGTTAAAGGAATCTGTTTTGGTGAGATAACTAGGTAAGTTTCTAATGCGCGTGGTTTAACTATTGGGTAGGAAGAGCGTTTTCCGGAGCTGTCTACTTAGGTAATCACATAGGTGCGTTTCTGACCAATTCACAATCGAAATAGGGGAATACTTAGCATTACATTAACGAGGGTGACAAAACAATAGGTTAGATAGATCAACTAGGGAGTAGTGCATGATTAAGTGAGCATGTTTGTTTACCTATACGAGTTCCCACCAATTTTACTTTTCTTGCATAACTAGGAGAAGTTTAGTTAGTTTAAAACTACCTCTCTCAACATATTGATTTTACTTACTTTCTAAACAAACAAAAAAAAATACTATTTTCTCAACCCTTAAATCTTAGTGACATACAATTCGGACCTACCTCACTATTCCCCTAAAGAACGATCATTCCCTTGGGTCTTGAGAAATACTACACTACAACGATTAGGTACTTTGCGTAGGAGGATTGTAAAACTTCGGTGTTGCAATCCGCCGCATCATGTTTTTGGCGTCGCTGCCGAGGAATAGTCTAGGTTTCGGATTCTATTTAGCTTAGGTCTATTCACTAGATTCCTATCGAGTAAGATTTTCTTTTTCTTTTTAGTTAACTTTCTCGTAGTCTATCTTTTCTTCGTTCCCTTTATTTTATAACTTTCTTTTCGTTAACAATCATAAGAGACAAAAACCAACCACATAATTTAGGAGATTATTCCAGACCCAGCTACAAGGGATATCAAACACCATTGAGCTTCCTGAAGGAGCCAACATGGCATCTCTGCGATCCGACACCATTCTATTGGTCCAAATATCCAAACCAACACCTTAAGGATTTCTAAAAATTACCGATTCTCTTGACCTTAATGGTGCTGATAGAGAGAGAATGCGTCTGCGTTTATTCCAATTCTCTCTTTATGATCAAGCTAGTAATTGGCTTGAATGTTTACTTGTGGGATCCATCTCCACGTGGGAGGATCTCACTACCCATTTCCTTTCTCAATTTTTCCCACCGGGAAGAACTACCAAACATAGAAATGATAACTTAATGTTCCAATAACATCACGATTAATCTCTTTCCGAATCATGGACTCATTTCAAGGACTTACACCAAAACATCCCTCATTATGGCATCGATCTTTGGCTTTAAATCCAAAATTTCTATGATCATGTATTTTACCCTCTTAAGCGAGAAATTAACTACGCTTTGGTGGCAAACTTCATGATAAGAGTGCCAAAGAATCTTGGGAAATCATTGAGGACCTCACCCACTATGACAAGAAAGTTGGAATGACCCAAGAGATCTCGCAAAACTGGTAAATGCAATCTCTTTACCTCTAGATGTCCTGAGCACATCCAAGCGATGATTCATGGAGCTTGAAGATCAAATTAACTACTTGCTCAAGGGGCCAAAAATGCCACCACGAATAAATCTAACACAACTCTTCATTGGTCCAAACTATACCTTAAAATATATATAATATATAATAAAATATAAAATATATATATAAGAATAGTCTAAAAGCAGAATCAATAAAACCGAGAAGTAGTATAGAGTGTTCCCGGGTCGTTTATCCCCAACGAGGCTGGAATGGAAAATCGATACAATCGAAGATTTGAGTTTGAAGGAAGGAATTGATTTGAGAAGGTGGAAAAGTCAAATTAGATGATAACGAATAAAAACGTTTAAGAAAAACCTAGAAATTACGAAATTAAACTAGAAAACGAGAGCACGAATCCCGAACAAAGGGGGAAAAACCTAAAATCTTTAAAAATAACCCTACGAAGAAATTTTTACTTCTAAACTACTCTAGGGACCAAATAACGAAGAATGAAAAAGACTAGACCGAAAACGGAGTTCGTTTGACCCAAAAACGAGTCAAAACAAAATCCCGTACCCGGACCCGTTCTTTAAAAAGTACAAAGTTGTAAAAATGACCCTACGAAAAATTTTATATTTTTCCTACAAACTAGATGACAAAAGAAAATTTTCTAAAAAAGCAAAATATTTTTTTGATAATTTTTGTATTTTTTATGAATTAAATAAACTTTTAACGAAATTAAATTATAAAAAATATTAAATGTTTACGAAAAATTCTGAAAATTTTACAAAAAATGCTAGATACTTTAATGGTCCTACGAAAAATAAGAAACAAAAATAAGCTGAAGGAATAAGCCCCGAAATCAGCTTATTCAGCTTATAAGCCTTTAGGCTCAAAACCCCTTTAAATAACTAAGCCCTTGAGTCTTTAACGAAAAAGACCCAAGGGCGCAGTGGTAGAGTGTGTGTGTAAAAGGGGGATGTATCGCTTGGTCCCAAGTGTCTTCCCCTTTTCTTTTCTTTTTTTGAAAACTCAAAGAAGCAAAGTTGTTAAGCTCGTGGGGCTTAACAACTTTGTCTTCTACGACTTTTTATGAAAAGCACTCAATAAGCTTATAAATAAGCTTGAAGTTGACAGAAATGCTTAAAGGGCTTAAAAGCTTGAAAAATGCTAAGTCTTTTTGGACTTAGGGTCGAAATAAGCTAGGATTAAGGCTAAAATAAGCTAAGATGAGCTAAACTAATTAAGCAAAAGGGATCTAAACTACCCTAGATAAGCTTAAAAAACTAAGAGCTTAAAACAAAATAAGCTGAAACCAGCTTATTATGACAAGAAGCTAAAAGCAAGGCTTAAAGAAAGCTAAAAGGCTACAGTGGCATTCAAATAAGCCAGCTAAAGGGAACTAAGCCAACACTAACTATCTAAACTTACCTAAAAAAGCTATTGAGAGCTAAAATGAGCTAATTTCATAAGCTAAATAAGCCTAAAGTGAAAAATAAGCAATCCCTAAGCCTAAGTCATTCAAAAACAGTCAAATGCCAAGTTTGGCCTTAAAAATAAGCCAACAAACAAGCTTCTTAAAAGCTGAAACTTAGAGAGCTTATACAAGGGGTTATAAGCTCTCTAAATAAGCCAAGAAGCTTGGGCTTTAGAAAGACATATAAGATTTTTAATAGGCTAAGAAGGAGGGACTTAAAGTCTCCCCTTTGCACCAGGGGAGCCTTAAGGTTAGCCTCAAGGGCTTATTTGACAGCTTATAAAAAGCTGTCAAATAAGCTCTAAACAAAAAGTTAAGCTAAAACAGATGGAGTCCCCTAGCTTATGGACTTATGCACCAAATTTTAGCCTTTAAAATTCATTTTAGCTTGCTTATTTTTGATGGTGAAAAAGGGCTATGGGTTTTTAAAAACTGTGACACTAAAAACCTTGGTGGTTTTTGACTCACAAAGTCAAAAGACAAGGGCTGTGGCAGCTTGTTTTTACCACACAAAATGTACAACTTATTTGTACCCTTAACTCAAACCACAAGTGCTTAACCAAATAAGCACTTGTGGAGTCTTCTAAAACCTCACAGTTATGAAAACAATTTTAAAAACTTTGGAAAACAATTTTAAAACTAAAAACTTTTTAAAAACAGCTTGAAAATGCTTAAAAACTTAAGCTAAAGTTAACCAAAATACCTCAACCCAAACCACAAGTGATTTTGACCCGTTTTGATGGTTAACCCAAACACCCCTTTATGTAAACTGTCCCAAAAT
Organism: Tanacetum coccineum; assembly: GCA_026074375.1. Lineage (NCBI taxonomy): Eukaryota > Viridiplantae > Streptophyta > Magnoliopsida > Asterales > Asteraceae > Tanacetum > Tanacetum coccineum. The sequence goes on from BQNB010123271.1 coordinate 15,132, forward strand.
ATTTGAGCTTAAAAACTATTTTAAAAACTGAAACAGCTAAAACCTTTTATCTACTCACACTATTTTTCACCTAATTAAGCAACTTAAGTAATAAAAACTATAGCTTATTCAGAGAAATAAGCTACTTTCTCTCCTAGCTTATTACACTAACTTGGCAGTTTTAAGTTATAAACTGAGATTGCACACATTTATTCAATGAAAACTTAAAACATATAAATAACAAGACTAAACAAATGTGTTTGCAAAGATTAAAAGCAAATAAGCTAATGTCTTGAGCTAAAAAATTAAGCTAAGTAAAAATTGGGAAATGAAACCTTGATATTTGTAATCTCAGTCACAAGCCACTCTTGTAGAGTGATTGGCTTAAAAACATACCTAATGGCTCCTAAAGCCTCTAAACCTGAGCTATAAAGCTCAATAAGCTTTTTTAGCTTATTACTCCTTTTAGCTTCCAAAATGAACTCAAATTCACTTAAGTAATCATGATGTTATTGTAACTTGATTAAAATGAGTAAATGAATGACAATTGTCAAATTTTAACTAAATTTGAACTTATGAACAGGAATAAGCTCAAAAGAGCTTATTGAGAGCTTATGAAGTAAAAATAGCTTAAATTTTCATTAAAACTGAGAATTACAAGTGCATACAAAGAAAGTAGCTTAAAGACACTTAAACTATTTTAAAAACTATAAAACTAACTAACTACAATGGCTGTTACAATGTTCTATATATAGGAAGCAAATTCGACTAGGCTTGTCTTCTCTTTTGTCTTGTGCTTTCTTGTAG
>BQNB010123273.1:443-15288 GCA_026074375.1 Tanacetum coccineum
ATATTGGTTTCTTAGAGAATAAGCCTATGATAGAAAGAAATGGTCCAAAGTGGTGTTTGATCTTGATTCTCTAACCCAATCAATGAATTATGTACCAGTGGTTGCAGGAACATTTTCTAATGACTTTGCAGGTAAACAAGGAGTTTCTGAGTCTAGTACATCTTCTCAACAAGATCAGGATTGTATTATAATGCCAATTTTGAAGGATGCTTCATATTTTGGTGATGATGCACCAAGATCTACTATAGATGCTCAAATACAAGATGAGAATGATGCTTCAAAAAAGTCTTTTGAAGATAGCAGTCTTAAGGATAATAGTACTGCTGATCAACAAGTTAATACTGCCAGCCCAGAAGTTAATACTGGTAGTAGAGATGTTAGTATTGATGTCCCTGAAGTTAATACTGCTACCCCTGAAGACTTGGTAGGACCTAGTCATGCATCTGAAGTCACACAAGTGGAGGACCAAGAAATTGAATTGAGGAACATTCCACAATCTTATGCAGTACCTACCACTCATCACACAAGAATTCACAAAGATCACCTAATTGATCATGTGATTGGTGATATGCAGTCATCTGTTCAAACAAGAAGAATGACATCTTCTTACTCTGAACTAGGATTTCTTAGTGCTATATATGAAGGGAAGACTCATAAGGACCTTCATACATGTCTTTTTGCTTGTTTCCTCTCTCAGGAAGAACTAAAAAGGGTCTCTAAAGCTCTTAGTGATCCAGCATGGGTAGAAGCAATGCAGGAGGAACTCCTACAGTTCAAACTACAAAAGGTCTGGATTCTTGTAGATTTACCTAAAGGTCATAGAGCAATTGGTACAAAGTGGGTATATAGAAACAAGAAAGATGAAATGGGGATTATCGTCAGAAACAAAACAAGACTTGTTGTTCAAGGACATACTCAAGAAGAGGGTATAGACTATGATGAAGTCTTTGCACCTGTGGCTAGAATTGAGGCCATTAGAATATTCCTGGCTTATGCTTCATATATGGGATTTATGGTCTATCAATTGGATGTTAAAAGTGCTTTCCTGTATGGTCAGATTGAAGAGGAGGTCTATGTATGTCAACCTCCAGGTTTTGAAGATCCTGACCATCCTGATAAAGTCTATAATGTAGTGAAAGCATTATATGGACTGCATCAAGCACCCAGAGCTTGGTATGACACTTTGGCCAATTATCTCTTGTGCTATGGTTTTCAAAGAGGAAATATTGACCAAACATTATTCATCAAGAGACAACAGGGACATATCTTGCTTGTTTAAATCTATGTGGATGACATTATCTTTGGATCTACAAAGAAGGAGTTATGTGATGAGTTTGAGAAGCTTATGAAGGATAAGTTTCAAATGAGTTCTATAGGAGAACTTACCTTCTTTTCGGGTTTACAGGTCCAACAGAAAAAGAAAGTCATTTTTATCAGTCAACATAAATATGTCAATGAGATTTTGAGAAAGTTCAACTACACAAATGTGAATGAACATCTTTATAGATCTATGATAGGATCTTTGATGTACCTTACATCATCCAGGCCAGATATCATGTTTGTAGTCTGTGCATGTGCAAGGTTTCAGGTTCCTCCAAAGACATCACATCTCTTAGCTATTAAGAGAATCTTTAGATACCTTAAAGGAAAACCTTCTTTAGGACTTTGGTATCCTAAGGATTCTCCATTGGAATTAGTTGCTTACACTGACAGTGACTATGCTGGAGCTACACAAGATAGGAAGTCAACCACTGGAGGTTGTCAGTTTTTGGGAAATAGGTTGATCTCTTGGCAATGCAAGAAACAAACTGTGGTTGCCACTTCTACCACTGAGGCTGAATATGTGGCTGCTGCAAATTGTTGTGGACAGGTTCTCTGGATACAAAACCAACTGCTGGACTATGGGTACAATTTCATGAATATTGTTATTTATATTGACAATACTAGTACTATCTGCATAATAGAAAATCCTGTTCAACATTCTAAAACAAAACATATAGAGATTAGGCATCATTTTATAAGAGACTGCAATGCTAAAAAGTTGATTCAAATGGCTAAGATTGACACTGAACATAATGTAGCAGATCTTCTTACAAAAGGTTTTGATGCTGGTAGATTTCAGTACTTGGTCTCAAGTATTGGAATGCTCAATCCCTAATGCCCATATCTCTTGTTTGTTTTTGTAAAGTTTGTTAAATGTTAGTACTGTTAAGTCTTTGTGAATTAATACTGCTAGTTATTTCTATGTCTCATTGTTAATCCTGTTAGTACCATTTAATACTGCTAAACAAGAAAAATGGTTAGATTATGTTTTTCTTGGTTTTGAGCTAAATCTTTCAGGATAAGCAATGAAGTGTGAAATTGGTTACTCAATGGTTCAATATTTGAGGGGAGGAATGTTGTTTGTTCTTCAAGTGTTGGTTTTAACACCACACAACAAATGGTCATCAGTTCACCATGTCTTATAGACATCAAGAATTGACTAGTCCAGAGCAAACGGCTACTGGTAAAGACTTCTCAAATCCGTTGATAGTTGATAGTTTACTCAAAACTATATGGTTATCAATGCACCATGTTTTTACAATGAAGCATTGGCTAGTCCAAAGCAAACGGCTATTGGTAAAGACTACTCAAATCCGTTAATGGCTGGTAGTTTGCCAAAAACTATACTTTGTGTGAAAAAGTGAGTTAAAAGAATAGAGAGAATTGGTGAGCTTAAAAACAGAAAGAGAGATGTGTGAAAAACAGACAGAGTGAAAAGTGAGTTAAAAGAATTGAGAGATAAAATGTGAGCTTAAAAACAGAAAGAGAGATTGTGTGAAGTTATTTTTGACTAATACAAAACTTTGGAGTTTGTACTGCTTTTGGGTGGAGAAGTTAATACTGCTAGGCTTATTTTAGTACTGCTAGACCAAATTTAGTACTGCTGGATGACCGTTAGTACTGTTTGGCCCTAACAGATTTTTCATTAATTAATAGAGCCGTTGAGATATTTCCGCCAAATTCCTATGATATAGGGGTTTGACCAATTGGACTTTCGTGATCTTTCTATATATATGTTTAATTTAATCACGATAAACTCAATTTCTTTAAGTCGGTCAAACCATATCTCTACGTTTCTCTATTTAAATCTCAATTAACTTTCTCCAGCCTTCATATATTCATCCACGATCATATCCCACACGATTACTCACACTTTTATTCATGGCAAATTTGGATTTTTGTGACAAGCACAACATGGTAGCGTTTTTAGAGAAATCTACAGGAAGTGCAGGGTTTCATCAAGTCATCGATTTCCTAAATCGAAGTCACATTTGCTATGCCCTCACAAAGAAGCCAGATGTTTATATTTCTTTTATCAAACAATTTTGGAGGTCTGCTGAAGCTACTACTGATGATAATGGAGAAGTTCAGATTACTGCTACCATTGATGGTCACTCAATGTCTATCACTGAGGCATCTTTAAGACGACATCTCAAGTTGGATGATCAAGATGGTATTACTTCTATTCCCAACTCGGAGATTTTTGAGCAATTGGCACTTATGGGATATCACACTGATTCAGATAAGTTAACTTTTCAAAAGGGTGCTTTTTCACCTCAATGGAGGTTTCTTATTCACAATATTCTTCATTGCCTTAGCCCAAAGAAGACTGCTTGGGAGCAGTTTAGTAGTAACATTGCAACTGCTGTTATCTGTTTAGCTACCAATAGGAAATATAATTTTTCTAGGATGATTTTTGAGTCAATATGGGTGTCTAATATTTCTAGCCCCCCATAAAGTTTTTAATGTACCCTAGGTTCCATTCAAATATAGCCTTACGATCACAAGGAACCATTTGCCAACAACACTCAAGAACATATCCTGTACCCTCTCTTAGCAACAAAGTTTTTAACAACATGAAGAGGCCTACAAAGGGATATTCAGGTCAGGAAGTTGCTGTAATGAGTCTCTATTCCCTACTATGCTAATGATACGAATCCTTCCGCACTTCTTTCCTTCAAGAATACACATCTTCACCTCACCCTACACCTGATCATCCTTCCCCTTTTTACCTCCTCACCTGAACCATTCACCTGACTCACACTACCACTGCTATTTGCAATAGCCCAACACATCCCATCTCGCAGACACAACTCCTACCCACCCCTCACACTGGAGACAGAATCATTCCCACTGTTCCAACACCTCCATGACTCACCTCTCCATGTGTTCACAGGGCTCACATGAAGTGGATGAGGGTACTTGAAACTTAATGAATGACGAATTTGGTTACCAAACTTTCTAACAGGATATGGAAAGTTTTGGAGGATGACTTGAGAAAGACAAAGAAGAACTATAGTTTCTGGCATTTACTAAGCTCATTCGTCAAGGTCCAAGAAGCTAGAGTCTACAAAATCAAGACTGGCAAAACAAGAGAACACAGCTATAATTATTCATATTCCAGATTGATGAAATGATCATTGAAGATGATTCTTCAAAACAAGGGGAGGAAGTTTATCTATGCATAGGTTCAAGAAAAAGCAAGTACTAATACTGAGCCTTTTATTTCAATGAAGTGACCTCCAATGGAGGCGGGGGGGGAGTATTGTGGGGATGGGATTATGGGGGTCTGCTGAAGTCATTCACAGATCAAGGAAGCAGTGAGGAAAGGAAGTGCTGAAATTAGTACTATGCTGGTGCATACTAAAAGGTACTACTAGTGAATTTCCAGTTATATAGAACTGAGCTAAAGAGAGAAGATATTAGTAACTGGGCTGGAAAGAACTGTCACTTATAAAAGAAGGGGTGAAGAGCAAAGAACAAGACAAGACAAGGGAAAAGCAATAATGATAGAGTTTGAGCCCAAGAAGAAGTCTAAGAAGGAGATTGAACAAGAAAGGTTAAGTTTTGCTGAAGCCATCAGACTAGAAGAACAAATGAATTGAAGGAACAAAGGGCACGAGATTGCAAGAGATTGAAGAAATTGCTAAGACAGTAGGAGAAGAGAAAGACAAAGATTATGTCCGTGAAGCCAAGGTATCTAAGAAGATAGATCTTGGAATGTGATCCATCAGTCATAAGGTAATCATCTCCTAAAGGATGAAGCCAAAGACAGTTTGCCCAAGCAAGAAAAACATGATCAAATAACTTGAAGAGAAAGAGGAAAGACCAAAGAGCTATGTCTGAAGCCCATGTTATCTAAGGAAGTAGAATTGAATGAGTCCTTCAGTCCATAAGTGTATCATGCTCTAAAGATGAAGCCAAGACATTTGCCCAAAGCAAGGAAAAACATGGATCAAATACCTTAGATAAGAATCAAGGGGAACTAAAAGATTTAGTAACTTTAAGGTATTCCTTTATAATGAGATTAGGCCAATCTTTTAAAATGGTTTTGGATTGTAAATCAACAGTTTGAGCCTATGGAATATGGAGCAAGGAAGGGAAAAGATGAAGTCTCCTGAAAAGGATTGAGAAAGTAGAGATGTTGTATTACAAAGAAAGAAATAAAGAAGTTGTTAAAGAACCAGTGAGTAAAAGAAGAAGGGAGAAATCTCTTCCAAGAAAAAGAAGGATTGTTTAAGGAGACAAAAGCTGGAAAAGATGCTGAAAGGAAGAACTCAAAGGGTTTTTAGATATAATGCCAAGAGAGAGATTTTGCAGAAGATTTGCAGTTCTCTCTCTACAAAAGTATCCAATTGTAGATGGGAAGACTTCATTTTGAGCTGAAAATTTTATGTATTTTGATCAAATCATCAGAGGAGATGGGCAGCGTCCAAGAACTTACAAGGTTTTGATGAGATGCTTGAAGGACCTTTGATAGACTAGATGTAGAATAAGTTGTAGCAGATCTAGTCCAAATGAAAGGTAAAGTCAAACAAGACTGCAGGATGACTTTTGATGCTTTGGGGAATCTGCACACTGTCTGATTTGCGAAGCCTGATGAGAAGATGAGATATGGAAGAATAAGCATGTCATACACAATGTGGATAAGCTTGGAGTTATATGATTATCTGTTGGGTAATCACATTTTTACTGATTTGCAGAATGGTATAGCATACATATGCTGACTATAGAAGAAGTGATCCATTAAGTACAACGAAGAATGATTTCCACATGTGAAATAAAGAAATTAGAGGTTGACATAGGGAGCTCACTGTGGCTATTGAACTCAAAGGTTTTATAAGATCTCAGTGCAGAAGTAAAAGAATGATTTGAAAGAATCATCCACATAGTAAGAAGACTAGGAGAATGTAATTCCAGAAGAAACATTGGGAATTTGAATATAAAATCACAAGTTTAGGGAGGATTGTTTGGGAACTAAATCTTCTCAAGAGTTAATACTTGCCAAGGTGGTAATAACTAACAGTACTAATGGATTAGTACTAGTCCAGTAACAACTTAGTACTGCCATTAGAGTTAGTTAATACGGCTAGAAGAAAAGTTTAAATTACAGCTGATGGTCGAAAGAGCTGGCTGACTTGGAGATAAGGATAGCAAATAGAAAAATAAGGAATGTATATCTATTATCTTGAAAATGAATTGTAACAACTTCCTAATATATGGCAATTTATCTTGTAAAGGACTACCTTGTGTGTATAGAAAGGAGATCTAGTTTGAGGTTAAACCGATAGGTCGGTTTATGCTAAAGTGATTAGATACATTCTAGAGAAAGAATATGCTTCAAGGTTTTTTAAACCCTAGTACTAAAAAGAGTACTCGTATTTTCTAATAATATTGAAGCCATTGTAGTTTTATTCATTGTTTCTTTGGGGTTAATAACTGTTCATTGATAATTACCTCTAGATTATCAAATTGTAATTCCGCATACACTTTGGTATACAAACAAAGTCTCACATTGTTATTTTGGGGGATTCAGTCCAAGGTAACAAACACTTTACTACATAAAAGAATCGTATCAAGGCGTGGATCAACATTGTTAACTCTTAGTCGTCATTTCGAACAACGTAGTTGTTTCATCACTTGGCGAAATCCTTTAGATGATCTACCTTGTCGATATTGTACTTGCGAGCGGTGTAGATAATATAATAGAGGGGTACCTTGTTTAGGATGTAATTCGGAAACTGAAAATTCATTCACTTATGAACCAACTCCGTATTCTTACAATGATTCTCCAAACCTTATCAACCCACCACCACAACCCCAGACATACTCTTGTGAGTTATGTGGAAATGATCATCACTACGGTTCTGATTGTCTACCACGATTCCTGCTTGTCTATGAGCCGGAACCGTGCTACAATCAAAACTATAGTGATAATTTTTACCCATAAAATTCACAGAGTTACCCACAACAATATCTTTGTTGTGAAAACTATGGGGTCCTCATGAGACTTTTCAGTGTCAACCGATGAATCAAAATTACTATGAACCTAACCCTTGCTATAATTCTTCCGGTTTTGACCAATTCCAATCCCCGCGGTATTCCGTCGTTCATCAACCCTCTCAAGAAACGGGTACGGAAATGTTGCAAGCTAGAGAAAATCTAATGGAAGCTATACAAGCCTTTTTTTTAAAAGTATGATCAAATACCTCGTAAAGAAAAGAGTATGGCTTTATTGCTAGCTGAGGAGAGATTTCTTAAAATTAAGCAAGCTGTGGAAGTAAAAAAAAAAAGATGCAAAACCACCAGAGAATATACCAGAGAAATGCTCACTCAAACTTATTAATGATTTGCAAATTCTTAATGAAATTCAACTAAAACAAGAAGAGCAGGCAGCTAAAGTTAGTTCTTAATATTGGAAGCCTCCTATTTTCTATAATGATGATGATGACGATGACGATGAAAGTTGTATTCCTTTGAGAGATATTATTTCTGAACTTCCTATGTCAGTTGCAATCACACCCGACTTACCGATTACGGACTCTCTCATAATGGAGGATGAGCATCTTAACACTATTCCGGAAACAAAATCGGATGAAGAAAATGAGTCTAGTGTTAAGGACCTTAACCTAACCCCAAGTGAGTTCGAGGATTTATCCGATAATGAAAGTGAGTGTGATGTGCCTATTTGTGATGATTCTTCTCCTAATTTTACGACTTTCTCTAATCCTCTCTTTGATTCTAATGACGATTTTACCTCTAGTGACGACGAGTCATTTTCTGAGGAGGAAGTTCAGAAGGAAAATTTCAAAATTTATTCGAACCCTCTTTTTGAATTTGATGAAGAAATCATTTCTAGTAAGATAGATCCGCTTTATAATGAGATCGATTCAATTCAACAAGAAAATGATAATGATCACTTAAATGCCCGATTCTGATCCTTATAGAAATCTTTGCTTTTAAATTCGAGATACTTTGATGGTTTCTTCTCCTAAGATTGACTCTCTTCTCGGGGAGTTCTTCGGTGAACTCGCTCATATCAATTCAATTCCACCGGGAATTGATGAAGCCGACTTTGATCCAGAGGATGATATTGGTCTTGTTGAGAAATTGTTATATGATAATTCATCTCCTTGACCTCCGAAAGAACTTATTTCTGAGATTCCTGATGCTATTATCGAATCTTTCTCCCTATCTCCTATCCCCGTTGAGGATAGTGACTCTCTTATGGAGGAGATCGATATATTTCTTGCTCCAGATGACTCGATACCACCGGGTATTGAGAATGACGACTATGACTCGGAGGATGATGTTCTTTTTCTTGAAGAATTACTTAACGATGATTCTATTTCCCTTCCTGAGTATGAATCATTTCACATTGATTTTTATAATGTTCCATCATCTCCTCGTCCTCCTGAAAAACCTCTAGATGATGATGTTTACTTTGATATTGAGCCTAATACGGAAGTTTTGACTACAAAAGTGGTGGATGATATTTCTGATAATTCAACAAGAGAACTTTATGTTCATGTGCCTAATGTTTTACCCACCCTTCCCACCCTTTATCCAGTGTTTGACAGTTTGCTTCCATTTCAATGCCGAACATGAGACAAAGTTTTCAATCCTGGAATTCTCATTTCAAAAGAGGAGAAATCTCCTCATCTTCTATCTCATCAGGGCTTTAAAGTTTTTCAACTTATTAATGATTCCGAAAGCCGATGATGATCTATGGAGAGGGCATTCCTATCTTGGATGTTCCGTTTCTCCATTTCTATCCTCCTTGACCAGCTCAAGTATGGGGGATCGAGCCAGGCTTAAGACTCGGTTCACAAAAATAAGCGCTTCATGGGTGGTAACCCATGCTTATCCTTTTAGTTTTATTCTAATAAGGTGATGTGAGGAGGCCTTAGGGTGTGGGATGGTGTGAGGGGGGGTCCCTCTCCTTTCCTCATAGTTTCGTTTTTTGTGTTTTATGTCCAGGATTGCTCGGATTATGAAGGTTCTCGTGCTTTTTGTCCATCATTCACTCGATCTTATATCCTTCGTATGCTTATTTATGGGGATCTGATATCCTAGATCTTATTGACTAACGTTTATCTATTAGCATAATTAATAAACGGCTTTAGATTTGCGTAGAGACCCCTTAATATTTGGATTATGCCTTGAAATTAGTATGGGGTTACAGTCTCACATTGAGGACATGTGTAGTTCTAGTATGGAGGGGATCTTTTTCGATTTGATCTTAGACTGCATTTGCTTGTCTTCACGTAACCCTCGTTTTGTGCCACCGAAAAAATAGTACAAATATGTGATTTGTATGCTAAATTTTAAAAAAATTCAAAAAATAGAATAAAGTGTTGTGACACGATGTTTGTAGTTTTTAAGTATAGAATTTTGACTTGATCAAGCATGTTGCGCTCTAGCTTGCCACCTTTAACTTATATAATTTAAGCTTTTTGCTAGGTCTATTATACAAGAAATTTAAAAATACGAATTCTCGCTGAAAAAAACCAAGAGTTTGCGAAGTTTCCATGATAGACTTTAAAAATATTGCAAAGCTTTGTTTTATAAGACTGAAGCATCGCGAGGGATCTTTTTAGTTAAGATTTTAAATTTTGCAAAAAACAAAAATGATAGAGTTTTTATATAAGGTTAGATGCCAAAACATAGAGTAAATTGGAATCTCTTTAGAAGCTCATAGAAAGTTAATTTGTTGGCGTTTTTTACTCTCATCAGCTTAATAAACATTATATAAAGTGATAAGAATAAATAAAGATACTTTTGGTTTTTGCGATTCTTTAGTTTAAAATCACTCTCGTCAGAATTCCTTCTGGTGAAAGTAGGTACACATCGAGGTTTTGACAGTGTTGTGGGGAAATAGCTTGACCGAATACTTGGACAGGCACGCTGCCGTTGTCTAGTAGTTATAAAGACACAGAACTTGAAATTTGGCTATAATAATAATTATGTAAAAGAACCCAAGCGAAATAGACCCGGCTAACCTCTTGCGCTTACAACCGATGTGGGTATCGTTTGTAAAGGGTGGAGGTAATAATAATAAAAACAATGGGCTGATAAAAGTTTACTGCCTCTTGCCGGCTCACAACCGATGTGGCAATCTTCAAAAGAAGGCCCATAGTAAGAATAATAATCCGAGACTGATAAAAGTTTGATGCATCTTGCCGGCTCACAACCGATGTTGCAGCCTTCAAAAAGGTCGAGGATCACCGAGGTCAAAATAAGACTCCTGGACCATGGTCGGCTCGCATACCAATGTGGCAGTTGTTTAAAGGACCGAGGTTTAATAATGTTGCAATAATAATAAGAATAAAGCCAAATTTCGACTCTGGGGTTATCTAAATAAAGCCTCTGTCTCTGGACTCGTAGTTGAGTTGTTTCGGATGAAATAAAAAGGATAACCTCTAAATCATGTGAAATTAAAACCTTAATGTGGACCTTATTCTCAACATATCGTCTCTTTAGGAAAGGATTTCTAACTAATTATGGTCTAAACCGGGTTTACTTTATATGAATAAGAATTTAATTTATTTATCACCAATAATAATAATAAAATCTTTAGAGGATTTAGGAATAAAGGAGCGAAAAGTTAAGTTTTTACTTACACAATTAACATTTATGAGTAGTGTTAGCATTTTAACTTGTATTTAACAATGATTTCGTTTTTAAGCTTGGTTTGGGGCGGGTGAAAAGTCAAGGACGATGAATTTATCCTTTTAGCGTTTCTTATTCCGTGATCCTTAAAGTTATGAATATAACGAAAGTCCAAACATTTTAGTTAGATTGCTTAAAAAGAAAAAAATATAAAAATAGATAAAGAAATAAAAGTGTGTAAAATTGGTGAAATGAGACGTTTTAAAACTATTGATTTCTTAATCCCCTTAGATGAGCACTTAGCTACTTTTTGAGGTGATTAGTTTAGGGGGATTGGAATTTTTGGTTTTAAGCGTGTGTTTATAACATTGCGTGAGGACACGACAATAGCTTAGTATGGGGGATTTTGGTATGTGCTTAAATACACATACCTTTTACCTAATAAAACAAGCTAAAAAGACCAATAATGACCACAAACGGTCATAAAATGCTATATATGTGCTTGTTTTGCTTCGTGTACTATGCAGGTATCGGATATTCAGAAAAGGACAATAACAATGGCAAAACGAACGAAACCGAGCACGGGATTAGAAAGAGTGTAAGGAATCGAAGCCGAAGGCGTATACATCCTTAATGGGCCAACCCTTACCCATTTTATTGGGCCGGGTCAGCCCATTAACTTTGTATCTACACTAACCTTAGCCTTTTATATACAAGTCCAAGACCATAAATCCTTTAATCCATAAATCCTAAATCCTGGCCCAAGAAATATAACAAAGGCCCAAAACCATACTATTAAAACCTTACCCATGTCAAACTTATAAACATACGGGTCAATGAAAAAGAGTTACTGTTTATCTCTTTCATTTTCCCTCCCTCCCATTTTTCACACACGCAGGGTAAAACACTCACATCAATCACCCATACACAAACCCCTATACTTCTAGAAGAACAATCCCTGCTGAAGGTGGGGGGGATAGTTGGGATGGGTGGTAAGAACACGTCAGACATCAGGAGTCTACGCTGGCGATCCTAAATAATACTATTGGTTGTTAATGCGTGTTCATTATCCAAGGGTGGACTAGAAGTTGGTTACTAATCAAGGGCCAGGATGGAAGATGGGGGAGCGTCTCAAAGGGCTAGAAGCTTCATCATCTCACTATAAATAGTGAGGCAAATCACACAGAGAGATCTTCTAGTGTAGGATTAGATTAGGAGTAATGTAGATTTATTGCTTATTTTTCTAGATTATTTTATGTTTTTCTGTCTTTTTAAATATTGTAATTCTCAACTTTAAAAGTAATGTAATCCTTTTTTAATGTTTAATGAAATCCTGTTTTACTTAAATTCTCTTAAATTATGTTTTTATCTTAATCAGCTTAAATTTGTTCTAAAGTTTACTCTATAAGCTCTTTTATACTTGTTCAACTCAATTAAGCTTTTCATAAAGCTTGATTGAGCTTTATGTCATCAATTCTCCCCAAAAATTTACCAACAGGCTTATAACATGGAGTGAATAAGCCAACATGATGGGGCTTATAGACCTTACCAGCTTGTTTTCAACAAGCTAGAGCTTGTAGATAAGCTCCTTTGAGCATTTATGATCCTTGTTTGAGCTAGGATCAAGGTACACTTCTTTTACTTTATTTCTAGCTTAATTAGTTTTTATGCTTATCTCAGCTTATTATTTGCTTATTCACTGCTTATTCTATGTATTTTATTGCTTATATGTCCTTATCATCATTAGATCTTAATCTGTTTTAGCTTATTTGAGCTTAATTAAGTCTGTTAAAGCTTAATGAGTGATTTTAGTTTTTTTAAAGGGGTGTTTGGCACAAGCAGTCTTAACATAGTTAAGACTGCTTGTGTAGCTTTTTGGTTTCAAATTCAGTTTTAATAAGCTCATTTAAGTTCTAAATTTTAGTCTTCATAAGTTAAGGTTAAGTTTAGCTTAGTTTTCAAGTATGATTAATCAAAAGTCCAAATCTGCTAGTTCAAAATAAGGTCTTAACTATTTGAATCTTATAATGCTTAAGGTGTAGTGTTTTTTGATTTCACATTATGGATGCTTATGCATTAATATGCATTTGTTTGAAGTTCATAGTCTTTAGTGTAAATCCTTTTAGAATCTTAGATTAAAATCAGTTAGGTATTGATAGTGCTTATGCATTAATGTGCAGTCACTTTCAAATTAGATTTCTAGCTTATTTGTAGGTCTCAATTGCTCAAGTCTAGTTTATTTTTACTTATTGAGTAAAGGTAGTAAGTTGTCTTAAGTTTTTAGTCTTTCATTTTGCTTATTGAGTCTAATTTTTAAGCTTCAAATCTGTCATTTCAATTTCAAAAAGCCAAAAATAGTATAGTCTGCCATACTTTTTTAAGTCCTTTTCTTAGCTTAATTTCTTAGTTAATTTTCTCAAGTTTAGCTTATTTTAGTCATTTGAGTATAGGTTTTCATATGTTTTAGGTTTTCAGCTTATTTCTAGTGCTTATTGTCCTAAATCCTAGCTCTAATTAATGGTCTTAGTCCTTTAATAGTGGTTTTAGTCATCTGTCTTAATGTCTTTTAAACTGCTTTTCAGCCTATTCTGTCTGCTTATTCTTTGTCCCAAGTGCTTATTAGGTTTAAATGTTGATCTGTTTTAGCTTATTTGTGTTTCTAATTGCTTTTTGGGTCCTTAAGTTCATATAGTTTTAGCTAGTTATGCCTTATAGCTTAAAAATGAAATATGTCAGTTTTACATTAAGCTTTTTCTAGCTTAATTTTTAGTTTCGTTAAAAAGCTCTTTTATTAAAGTCACTAATTTTTGTCTTTTTTTTTTGCTTTTTTAAAAAGAAAACTAAAAAATAAATATTTCATCAAAAATGTACGGAGGTCCGAGGACTCGAACCTTTCGTACCTCACCTCCACAACACACACACACTACCATTGCGCCCTTGGGACTTTTCTGCTATACCCTTGCACTAACTATTTGTTATGTCTTGTTTACAGTTTGAGCTTTTACCTGCTTATTTCAACTGCTTTTCCAAATCTTTTATTTTTTTTAGATTTTAATTAGTTCAAAGTACTTTTCATAAATTTTTCACATTTTAATAAATTAGTTTAATATATTTTATATTATTTTTAGATTAAATATGTTTTTAATTCATAATAAATAAAATAACATTCATAAAAATATAATTCTTTTTTTCTAAAATTATTTTTAATCATTTAGGACTTAAAAAAATAAATTTGCATTTTTAGGGTTAAAATTTGATAATTTAGGTTTTTAAGTCGCGTTTTTAGATTCCCGTTATTGTTTTTAGCTTAATTTCTTAATTGCTTTAATTTTTAATTTAGTTTATCTTTATTTGCTTTCCATTTGCGTTATTAGGTTTAGAATCCAAAATCAAATCTTAAATGACATTCAAGCTCGATTCCTGACAAAAACGTGAATTTCCATTCACCTCTCACCGAGGAGAACGATACCCGTGTTGATTACTTATTATTCTTTCCTAAGAATAATTTGTATGATACTTAGCTTACGTATACATATATGTAATTTTACTATATATATATATATATTATATTAAGAGGGTTGTATTTGATGAAAATCAAAATGGCGCCGTTGCCGGGGAGAGGTGCAGCGATTTTTACGGGATTGTTTGTATTCAAGCCTTGAAGATCCTTTCCTCGTGAAAGTTTTTATTTTATTTTGTATAAAAATACAAAAATATTTTCCTATTCTATTTTATTTTCCCTTTTTATTTTAATATTAAAAAAATAATAACCGTTTGTTAATTGTCGTTTCGGCTCATCTTTAGTTAACAAACTATAAGAGAGGTATAAGGAGGGTCGATCCTACGAACTTCGACCCGAAAGGAGAAGGTTTTTAATACGCTTCGCGCTGACCCGATCCTCCGCTTCTTT
>BQNB010123274.1:0-20126 GCA_026074375.1 Tanacetum coccineum
ACTTGTAGGACTTTTTGTAAATTTTTGGTATTTTTCCCTTTATTAGATTAATTTTAATAATTTTTCTTAGTTTCAAAGTTTCGAAAATACATAAAAAATAGAAAAATAACTTTTAAAAATACAAAAAATAGTTTTTAGGTTTAGAATAATTACTTTTAGTTTTACATTTATTAAAATCATTTTTACACTTTGTAGATTTTTATTTTCATTTTTCACTTTTTAAATTTAGTTTTAAAAATAGTATTTTATTATAAAAAATAGTTAAAAATAGTTTTCTGAGTTTTTATAGTATTTTAGATTTTTATAAATTTAAAAATCATTTTTTAAAATTTTTAGGAATTAATTTGCTATTTTCTAGGATTTAAATAGGTTTATTTAGTTTTTTAATTCATAATAAATACAAAAATAATAAAAAAAAAATTTCTTTTTCCTAAAATTTTCTTTTGCCTTAATTTAGGTTTAGAAATTTTATTTGCATTTTTAGGAGTTAAATTTAGTTTAGTTGCTTATTTGTCGCGTTTTATTTGTTCCCGTTAATTGTGCATTAATTGCTTTAGCTTGCTTATTTTAAGTATTGTTTTTAATTAGTAGTTATAGATAATCAAATCAATCTTTGTCTCCATTCAATTCATTGTCCAAACAAGAACGTGGTTTCAATTTCATAAATCGTTGGGGATAACGACCCGGGAATCATATTTCCCGGTTAATACACGTATTATACTATATATAAATTTGTGAAGATTTTCTTTTTTTTCATTTGTCCTCAAGGGTAATTTGGTAATTTTCCATCATATTATATATTATATATTTTACGTGTATAGAATTGCTATATCAACATTTCATAAGTCTAACTGCAAGACTCCTTTCAGAGTGCTCAAAACACCATTTGAGAATTTTTTTACCTCAGTGTTAATAAAGTCTTCACATTTAGATGGTACGTATTCAAGAAAGGACTTTAAAGCATACATAGGAATGAAACCTCAAGCCTTCAAAAAAAGAATTCTCGCCAACTTGGATTTCATTAAGAAGTATATGATTGAATCAATACTTCATAACAAAGAAATCGAGCAACGGATGAATGCAAAGAAGTTGCAGATTCAAGAGTGCAAGGTTCAAGAGGTTAAAGCATCATATGCTGGTTCGGGAGATAAAGACAACATTGGGATTGTATCAGACAAAGGGAATGATCAAAATTTAGAGAATTAAAGCAACACATCTGGAGATGAAAGCAACATGTCAAAGAATGAAGACAATGATAAAAGCACTTTTGGGGATGATACGGATATCAGACCTTCCTATGACACAGAACCAATGGCCGAGTTACCATATACTGCTGAATATAATGTGTTTGTTGTTGACACACAACATCCTGAGCAACCTGAATCTATTAATAACACATGTGTAGTGGAAAGGGTTGATAGTAATGTCATTCCTGATTCACCGGATATGTGTGATAATGATATTCAGACTGACCAAAATGCTAAAGCATGTAATGATGAGCGTGTTGCGCTTGCTAATTTAATTTCAAATCTAAAACTTAACATTGATGAAAAAAAAGATTCAAAAGCAATTAAAGAAAGCAAACGCATCACTGACCCAAGAATTGAAAGAGTGCAAATCTACTCTTGAGGTGACTAATAGAACTCTAAGGGAGTCTAATAGTACTCGGGATAGCTATCTAATTGCACTTCAGAACAAAGAGATTAAGCTTGAGAAGTACAAGACTTACCTTAATCGTACAACTGAACATGAAACACTTAGACGTAAGTTAAAAGAAACTCAAACAGTATTAGCTCAAAAAGAAAATGACATAAAAGAAGGTTTGAAATTAAAAGCATATGAAATTTCTATTGTCAAAAAGGAACATGATGAGTTAGTCAAACAGATTCTTTTAACAAAATCACATTACGAAGGTCTTATCAAATAGAAAAATCGGGTCATAAAGGATTTGAAACTTAAGAAAGAAAATGATATTGACAAAATGATTACAATGGAAAAGCAATTAAAGTTTTTGAACAAAATTGTTTATAAATGAAATCAGTTAATTCAAACCATTCATATGTTAGCTCTTAAAGGCTCAACATATAATGGGAGACCAACTTTTGCAAATCCTATGTACCTTAAAAAAGCTCAATCTGAAAAGCCATGTTTGTGTGAGATCTCATATGACACATATGATCTTGCAAACAAATTTTCCCCTGATAGGGAAGAGACCTTGACTCTTAAACAAGAAAGTAGATCAAAATTGAATAAAGACTTAGTGAAACCTTATGATTACACAAAGCAAAACAGTCTTTAAGAAGTTTTTAAACCACCAGCACAGAAATAACTTGATCAGTTGTGGTACGCCAATGAAACTCGAAAGAAAATGTGGAGAAAAACTTTTGTGAAATATAAGCCCCACATTGTCAAAAACATAGGTTTTCTACCTAAATCAATAAGCAAGAGTAGACAAGCTTATAATATAATAACAAACAACATAAATCATTTCAAAGAAATTGTTAATTCAGCTTGGGAAAGACATACACATGATCAATGGCACCCACAACCTAATCAAGATCTGAATGTGATTTTGAAAAATCTTTTGGTTCCTCTTGCAATAAAGACACAAAATGATAGTTTCAAATTTGTTCATGAACATAAACAAGAGATGTTTGCAGATTTATAGTATGTCTAATCCTTTGAAAAAGAGATTGACAAACTTGAATTAGACAAAGCTGATTTTTCAAACATTTATGATCTACTTCTCCAAGAGTGTGTTTCAAAAGATGTTATGTGTTCTTATTTGCATTCTTTATCTGATTTAGATGCTTACAATGAATTGCAATGTTTGTATCAGCATAAAATCAAAGAATGTGACTGTCTTACAGAAAAGCTTTCTAAACAAAATGAAACTATTAGTAAAGAAGTTTATAATGAAGTTGCCCGAAGTTTTTGCAAAATCAGAAAAACACTTGATTTCTATTGAACTTGCTTTACAACAATGTCAAGAACAAATGAAAAATGACACAGTTTGCAAACAAAACGGACCAACTGTATTTCTAAAAGAACATGAACAATACTTTGAAATACAAGATTTGAAAGCTCAACTGCAAGACAAGAACATAGCAATAAGTGAGTTAAAGAAACTCATTGAGAAGATGAAAGGTAAGATCGTGGATACTAATTTTAAAAAACAATCAATCTTGGGGAAACTACCTTTGCAACCAATCAGAAATCAACTAGTGGTAAGACAACCAACTGCGTATAAATTTGAACGATCCCAAGTTGCAAAACATCAGTCTGCCTCCCAAGTTGATGTGTCTAATAAATTGACAAAACCAGTCACACCACATTCTTGGCCTCAAGTTAGGAAATCGTCTTTTGTTAAGCTTGATGATGTGAATGCACCTGTCCCTTCTAGGAAAAGCCCAAAGCATGTGTCATTTCAGTCACCAAAGGAATCTGTAGGCTCAAATGACATGGTTCATAAATACTACATAGAGGAAGCTAAGAACAAGGCACAACTTTAGAAAGACAAAGCTTTGAATACCAAACCTAAAGTGAAACAGTCTGCTAGACTATCAAACACTACTAATGGTAACAAACCAAAATCTAGGATTAAGAATCAACAACCTAAGAATTGGTCACCATCCATAAGTAGTCGTGTATCGAATAGAAATGTTAACATAGCAGAACCACCTAGGAATCAAAAGCCTTTCTTGAAGTCAAGAGACTTAGCATGTCCTACATGCAAAAAGTGCATTTATAGTGCAAATTACGATGAGTGCATCTTAAAATACCTCTCAAAGGTACATTCTCGTGCCTCTGCACAAAAAAGGATAAACAATCCCATAAGACAACAAAGAGATATATGCCCATAGAAAAGAAAA
Source organism: Tanacetum coccineum (assembly GCA_026074375.1). Lineage (NCBI taxonomy): Eukaryota > Viridiplantae > Streptophyta > Magnoliopsida > Asterales > Asteraceae > Tanacetum > Tanacetum coccineum. The sequence goes on from BQNB010123274.1 coordinate 3,873, forward strand.
GTGATTCTAAGAAACATGACAGACAAATCCCATAGGACAAAAGTTTTCTCCAAATAAGTCTTCCGCTGTGTATCTAAAAAACAACGGCTCCTAGATCTGGTCTTACATGGAAACCAACGAGTAGAATTTTTACTCAGGTTGGTCTTAAGGGAATTCCCATTAGAAAGTCCTTTGAAACCTGCTACAATACAAATGATAGTGCTTCACCATTAGGAAAGAAAACACATAATCCTAACACTACTATTTGTGCAAAATCTTCTTCTTTGAGTGAAGGTACTTCAATGGCTTCTGAACCCATCTCTTCAAAGGGTTCATCTAATGTAAATATTCTATCATCATCTTCTTTGTATAAACATTCCATTTTTAATTATGTTAGAAAATATTTTTGAAAAAGAAAATACAAAAATATAAAATTTTAAAAAGAAAAATACAAAATAAAAAAATCTCAAAAACTAAATACAAAATCAGGAAATTTCAAAGATACCAAAAAGAATCTTCTCGGCATGTCTCTTGGAATCGATAACATTTATGTGCCTAGAAATGTCGATTAATATTGACACGGGCGTGTAAATGAAGTTCGAGCAAGAGTTTAAAAGTTTCAAAACATGTCATTTCTAATTTTTCTTAATGGCTTGTTATTAAATATCAGATTACAACCAGATCTTTAAAGAAAAGGAAAATGTACGCTTCAGTGCGTTTATCCTTGACAACAAAAAGAGAAATCTTTTCGGTCTTGAGCTATTAAATCAAAACATTCAAAGTTTTGTAGATTAAGTCAATGACTTACAGTTACTTTAGACTGTAACTCGGACCTCAAATAAAGAAAAGTGTGCAATCGTATACATTTATCCTCACAACGAGAAGATAACAACTTCTCGGACTTGAGTTGACACAAAAAATCAATTCAAAAGACATTGAAAGTCTTTCGAGCTTAAGTAACATTGGTTTTTCAAAACACGTTAAACATAATTTTTCAAGAATTTCTCAAAATGTTCTTCAAAATCTTTCAAAATTGTGTGTTCGACACTCCCTCCTCATGCATCTTTCAAAAGTCGAATCATTTTTTTTATAAGTGAATCAATTTTTGAGGGGGAGATGTTAAAACCAAGTTTTAATGCGTTTAGACACATACTCACATGTCTATTTTGTGTGTCTAAAACATTTTTAAATGTTTAAACAAATGAAATATGTTAAGTGTTAATAATATTTAAACACTCATTTTGTTAAAACATATACAAGTAGCTCAAACTCAATTTCACATGGAATTTTACAAAGTCTTAATCCTATTCTCTCAATTGCTGTCATATGTGTAAAATTGAGGGGAGCCAAAGAAAAAGTTCCATTAATTCATGCTATGTAGGTGTCAACATTTTTCTCCCCATGCAACATTTTCATGTCTCAAATTTTAATCAACCGGTATGAAAATACTAAGAGATTAGTTATTTCTATAGGGGGAGAAAATGTGATTAAAATGTGATTGAGAAAAATGTGATCTTTAAGACTCTAAGTGCATAACTCTTTCCTCCATGTGCGAAACAATTTTAAATATCGATGCACATGTGTAGGGGGAGCATTTCAAAAGAATGAAACTCTCAAAGTGTTAAACGTTTTGATTTATATCAAACACTTTGATTAATTTTCAAAATGGTTTTATGGTTATGATCAAATACCCAACAACCTCTTAATTTACGATGATCCTAAAGTCATAAGGTGGTTAGGTTAGGTATTAGTCCTATGATCCAACTAGAACCGGAGGGATCTACCCAAGGAAACTCCATAGTTAGAAATAGCAGTCCTTAGGTATGATTGGAGATGAATGAGAATAAGGGAAAAATGCCGACTAAGACATGAGTTAACACTGGAACAATCACAACAAGGTGTTAGTAATGACGTCTTGGTAAGCATTAAAGGGGTTGAAGAATTAAAAAGAAATGTATGGATAATGTGTCTAAAGAAAGAAGCCCTCCACACAACTTAGGCAGAAACCGGGTCAATACATAATCTATCAGAATCACAAGATGATTAATGGTATTGAAGATAGACATCATGGACCCAGTGATTCACTACACAACCCTTCCCAGCCATTCAAGTTTCTCTTAAAAGATACTTGTCTTATTTGTCACGGAGATACACACATTATCTATTAGCTTTCTCACTCCGAGTTAGTTGATATTGAATAGGTGGCAGTCTGCTCCAGTCTCCGATTACTAAAACCAAAATGCACTAATCGAGTCTAAAGCCAAGAGATCAAAACAATAAATCTCATTAGGACACATTCCATGACAAACAATTGTTGAACACCATTAAGTTCATAAGATGTTAATAAGAGTCCTATGCATTATCCTTGTGATTATGCCAGAACATTTGAGTGATACTATTTATTATTCACAGTGACGATGGAAATCCTTCTAGAGCCATCATCAAACAAGCTCTACGGTAGGTGACTTGCGAGATTCTATATGAATCAAGCTTGTGTCAACTGGATATCGACAATGGTCTAGTAAATGAATTGACGACTCAATCAGAAAGACAGTAACTATCTGATTCACTCTTATCGTGTTGTCTACTTTGGGACGTTCCAGTAAAGAGAACAAGCAAGCATGGTGAATCTAATACATCTGTGTTAGAGGATCTTACGCTTTAAGCTAGAAACATTTTCAAGGAGATTCTTCTCAAATTGAATCTACCTGATCATAGGTATAGTAGTTATACTGTAAAACGGTCCTCACGGAACCCGAGGTTAATGTAACCAAACCGTGACGAATGACAAAGCCATATTCGTCCATATCTGTTTATCACTAACTGTAAAATGCATGTACTGACAATGGTGTTATAACCTCATTCCAGCAGAGTCGCATTCATTACCACATGCTCATACTCAAGCTGTAAAGACATACTATTGGCATCAAGAATCAAGAATCAAGAAAGCTATAGTTCATACAAGACAAAGACTTCCGTAAACTCTGATATTCAAGATCTTCCTTATAGATATCAAGAATTTTAAGACAAAGATGTCAAGGGAGATTGTTAACAAGCTTTCAAAATGATGCATAGTATGAGCATGTTGGTCAAGACACAAGATCACAAGATGGAAAAGACTACAAAGATCTCAAGGATAAAGATTTAAAGATCTCAGAATTAAAGTCAAAGTCAAAAAGAAAAGGCTCAAGATCAAAGATCACACAACATGAAGGAACAAGCCTACAATGAGATAAAGACCAAGAACAAGACTCAAGAACTTAATGTCAAAGCAATCTCAAGAAACCCAAGACCATGTTATGACTGTGAACATGGAAGCTCGAAATCTATCAAAAACCAAGCTTCAGGGAGATTGATAGCCACAAAATATCAAGTCAAACAAGGAAGCTCATTTCAATGTTCAAGACCTCGCTTCAGGGGAGATTGTTAGCCTCAAAATATTGAGTCAAACAAGGAAGCTCGGTTACTCAACAAGGAAGCTTTAGTCTTTACTAAAATATACATTGTAATAGGCTAGAAAGGAAACTGGGTTCGATATGTAATCTAGTATTGTACGTGTTACGAGCAAAAGCCCAAGCAAAACCCAAGCTCGGTCCATGTTAAAAGTCCTTAGGCGTCCCAATGTAGCCAAGGTACTATAAATACCCTTCTCCACACAAAGAGAAGGGTTGGTTGTTACATTTTCTTTCTTTCAAAGAAATCCAATCATTCTTTTTCTCTCTACCTTCTCTCTACTTTCTCTCTCTACATCTCATCTTATTTCTTCCTCTTTTCTATTCAATCTACAATGGTGAAGTGAAGTGATTCTTGGTCCTACAAGTCTTGTAAGAACAGTTCAAGACCGAGAAAAGTTGATTGAATAGAAAAAAGGAAGAAATAAGATGAATAGAAAAGAGGAAGAAATAAGATGAGATATAGAGAGAGAAAGTAGAGAGAAGGTAGAGAGAAAAAGAAAGATTAGATTGCTTTGAAAGAAAGAAAAGGAAACAACCAACCTTTTTCGACTTGATATTTTGAGGCTAACAAATTTAGTAGCGATGATGATAATCATGATCTCGGCTTTTATTCTTAATTCATAAAAAACTTTTATTCAAAAATGATAAATATAAAATAATGAAAATTAAAAGGAAACGAGACTTCCCGGGATATAAGAGATTATAGTTGCGAGGGAGCTATCCATAAGAGAGCATATTTTTCTTCTCTGTTTTCTTTTACCTGCAAAAATAAACAAACAAACCTCACACAAAAGGAAATATTTTTTGGATTTTGATGAGTTTTACGTTTGAAAAACTTGAATTAAAGTTAAACATCTATCGTTCCATTGAAAATGTTTTTATTTTGATAAGATTGAGAAATCTTCGTTTGAGCAAATTGATTCATATTTTTTGATTTGATTCACAAGTAAACATCGTTTAATGGTGAATCGAATCTAAAGATCACAAATTTGCTTCACAAATCATTGTTAAAATCGAGTTATGTTAATGGTTTAGTAAATTTGTACAGATGATTCAGTATTGCACTTATATCGCAAAATCGAGAGATTTTTAACATTGATTCAATTTTTTTTACACATTTTGAATTATAATCACATTAAAATGAGTTTTACGTTTGAAAAACTTGAATCAAAGTTAAACATCTATCGTTTTTGAAAACCTTCTCAATCTTCTCAAAATAAAAACCTTCTAAATCGATTCGGATTATATATATATATATATATACACATATATATATATATATATATACACACACACAAGGGTCTCCTTCACACTAAAGTTGAAAGTTGAGAAAGCATGGGTTGCCTCCCGAGAAACGCTTAATTTTTCAAAGTCATTAGCTAGACTCCTGCTTCGGTGGTTCATTCTTTAGGAAAGAAGGGTGTGAGTTCTTCCCTTCAGTCATTATAGGTATCTTCTTCATGATATAGCTTGAGTCTATGGCCATTAACAATAAAAGTTTTACCATTTTTTCTATATAATTCAACATATCCAGATGGATATTGATGTTTTACAATAGATGGTCCAAGCCATCGAGATCTGAGTTTTGGCTGTTTGAATTTGTATTTCAAGTGAAATAATAGCACCTTGTTTCCTTTTTTAAAGTCTTTTCTTATTTTTAATTTTCTATCGTGCCAGACTTTGGCTCTTGCTTTATATAGACGAGAATTTTCATATGCCTGATGGCGAAGTTCGTCTAATTCATGAAGTTGAAACATTCTTTTCTCACCGGCTGCGATGAGATCGGGATTACAATTTTAAGTTCCCAATATGCACGATGTTTAATTTTAAATGGCAAGTGACCGTTTTTCCCATATAGAAGTTTATAAGGTGTGGTTTCGGTTGGTGTTTTGTAAGCGGTTCTAAAGGGCCATAGAGCATCATCAAGTTTTCATGACCAAACATCGGTTGTCTTTCACTGTTTTTTCACGGATTCTTTTTAGGGCTCTGTTTGTATTTTCAACTTGTTCGCTCGTTTAAGGGTGATAGGATGTAGAGAATCGGCGAGTCACACCGTATTGTTTCATTGTTTTTTCTATTATTTTGTTATAGAAGTGAGTTCCTCTGTCACTTATGAGAGCTTTTGGCATTCCGAAATGACAAAATAGCTTTTTAAGAAAGGAGACAACGACACTAGCGTCATTTGTTGGTAGAGATTGAGCTTCAGCCCACTTGGATACATAATCCACAATGACTAAGATATATTTAAATTTGTATGATTTCGAGAATGGTGCCATAAAATCTATACCCCTGATGACATCAAATAACATCACTTTTATAGCATCATTTATCCCATGTAAATAATCCATTTTGTATAATTATTGCAAGAATTGTTACTTAATCATTTGTATTTGAGAATTTCAGTAATTATGGAGTACTTGGTGAAGATTAGCAAAAAGGCACGCATTCTGGAGCTTAAATGACGACATTTGAAGATACTGACTCTGACATCCTATAAGCCGTATCTATCAAGGAAGATATGGTGTATCTGTGTCTGCACTTCATAAAAGACCACGAAGGATTCAAGATCAATACGCCGTATACAGAAGGAGTGTATTCGCCGTATTTAATTTAAAGTAATAAAATATTCTGGAAGATATCGAACATGGTCCCTACTCCAAGAAACCCCCGATACGCCGTATCCAAGACTTTCGATATGCAGTATCGACCAAATTCCAGACCTTATAAATAGAAACCCTAAAAACGGGGTTTGAGCGTGCTTGATCATATTTTTGATACCTTAACCACAAAAATTGATTTTTAGAAGACAAAAAGAGTAGAAGAGGTCAAGCAAGGATACTCATTCCATAGGAAACACTTTGTAATCTCCTATACTCTAGTAATCATTCGATTTTTGGTATCATTCGTTTAACTCGGTTAGTTTACCTTGGTTGGATTATTACTCTTGTATTGATTATTACATTTGAGGGCTAATACCCTTGGGTATTAGCCATTATTATAATTATTTGAATGTTTGGTTTGTTTATCTTGAATGCTTAATTTATCATTGATTGCTTGTTTATGTATATCCGTTTATACTTGTTTATGTGCTTTTGTATGCGACCTATCATTCAACTGGATCTAGTGATATGGACCAAGTTAGCTAGATGTCGGGATGGCTCTCCATATAATGATTTATATATCTAGACCAATAGGATCATAAATAATGACCTATATTCGCCTTTAGATTAGCGAGCTTAGTTGGACTGGCAGGTGACCCTTGGGATCAATGAGTATGTTCTTAACTAATTGGTAACTACTTGGCCAGTGGACTACTAGTATACAAATTGCCATTAAGCAGTAAGTGGGTAAAGTCTCTATGAGTTAGGGTTTAACAAGATCACCATTGCTTTAACCCCTAAGATAGATTATAATAAGCAAATAGGATGCTTTATGCGGATGCGTTTAATTGTGACAGAATTCTACATGTCTAGGTCTTAGGAAGAAGTAACGCCTAAGTCTTAAGAATGATATGCCGCCTCAAGATAAATATTCATTGCACTAAATAAACAAACCAACGTTCTAATTGGATTAATTATAGTTAATACAATTTTCTTATATTTGGCTAGACTGCTCTTCTATCTTTTGTTTGTCTCCTTGCGTGTGTTATTGTGTCTTAAGTAGATCTAAGTCACCATAAACCTGTGCCAGTCTCTCAGGCTGAAAACCACCTTTATCTGTTAGAATTAGGATTAACATAGGTTTAACATAGAATAGAATTAACATAGTTTAAATTAGCTTAGTTTTGTTAACTAAAGTATTAATAAAATAAAAGATTAGTTCTCGCTCTTAGTGATCGACACCTTACTTACCACGAAACTCCATTTGACCAGGTACACTGCCCGTTAAAGTGTTGTTTTAGGTAAAGTTGGCAAAATATAAATTTAAAACTTGAAAATATAAATAATACCTACACGACAACATCATCAAGTTTTTGGCATCGTTACTGGGGAGTGAAATTTTAATCTTGATTTTTATTTGATATTTTGGTTATTAGCATTAGATTAGATCTAACCCCTAGGATTAGTGTAATTTAGATTAGTGTAAAATTTTGTAAAATTCTGTATATTTGTGTATTTGCTTGTATATTTGTTAGTCTAATTGTTTGTGTGTTTAATTGTTTTCCATATACTATTCTGGTCGATAACCTGATACGGCGTATCTACTTCCATTGGATATTGCGTATCTAAATTTCTTATCCAATACAGCGTATCCATTCAATAGATTGATATGGCATACTCAGAACCATTGGATACGGCGTATCAACCGTCTGATACAGTAACAGAAACTGATTCTCCATATTTGATTTCTATGCTTAAATTTCTATCTTTCTTTAGAGCAAATCCTACTGATATTTTTACCCATGTCGCAGATCACGCTAATCAGTGGTGAAAAGATTGAAGAAATAATGGCAGATATTCAGACAAAAACAACTATGGAAGAATTCACCACTAACGACAAAGCAAATTATTATTCAGGGATTACAAGTATTATGGTTAACGGTAAAAGAGCTTATGAACTAAAAGGTAAATTCCTTGATGATTTGCGCGATAATGCCTTCAGTAGGACTAATGGAGAAGACACGGTAGAACATATCGAATACTTCCTTATAATTGTTGACCCCATTAGCTTGCCGAATGTGAATTATAAACGACTCGGGCTTTTGGTTTTTCTGATTTCATTAGTTGGTAATGCAAGCAAATGGTTCGATGAATTTAAAGGTTCAATTTCTAGTTAGGTGGATTTGACTAAACAATTTTTTGGAAAATATTACCCGCCTTCTCGTACTGGTCGGATTACGATAACTAATGCCATAAAGGATCCAAGCAATTTTACGTTCAAAAAGTGGTTGGCCTTAAAATTCGCTAACCATATGATTATGGATCCATTCACCAAGAAAGTCTTATGGGATTTTTGGAATATGAGCAATAATTATGAAGGAGTTGCTGATGAGGAGATTTCTGATGTTAAGAAAGCTAATAATGATGATGAACAAGAAACGGCTAAAATCTTTAGAATTGAAACAAACTTGTTCGACTACAAAACACCGTTGTGCATAAAATTCATAGAGTTTAATTTTCTTTTTAAAGTTGATCCGAAATTATTTACTCATGATATTAAAAGAACCAAGACTTACGAAGAATATGAGAACAAATTGAATGATGAACTTGAAGAGCCATGGTCTGAAGATGGAGTGCCATATGAAATTTGTGACCATATTTGCGAACCTTTTTGTTTCAAAAATGGCAAAGCTAAATGGTCCACTTGCAATTCAAATGAATACGAATTCTTTAACGATAAAGAGTTACCGGGAATGGTTCGAGTTGGTTACATGATATATTTATAGGACTATGAATGGTACAATGAGTTAACATACGGGAATTTGAAAGAAGAAGCCCTTAAGCAAAAAGCTATTTATGAAAAATCATGGGGTAATGCAAGCCAAAGTGTAATAAATTTTTGCGCATGGTTAAAGAGGTCTTTTGGAAATCTCCACGAACTCGATTATGAACTATTGATAAAACTTCAAGATTATTGGTGGAAAGTAAATGATCATGAATGCTCTCCATTTTTTGATTGGAGAAATTACGTATAAGGACCATACGCAAACTACTACAGAAATATTCTGGATAAAGAGGAACATGAAGATGAAGAAAGATGTGAACTGTTTGATGATCAAGAGCGACCAATTTGAAATATAAGAAGATTTGAGATGATCATGTATTCATTCGAGGAAGACTGTTAGGATCTTAAACTAGATAGATCTTCTAGCCTTTGAGAATGTATAGTACTTATGTAATCACAAGCACATACGTGAGATGAAATAAGATTATTCTAAGTGAATCGAAATGCGATGCTCCCCCTTGACGGAAGCTCCCCCTTAATGAGAGCGTCTGTCACACCCCCAAATAGGGTCCCGTCAGAATAAGCGTATGGGGGCGTGATGTTCATGAATATCTCAAGTACAAAGCATAAAGAACGACCTCTAAGGGTACGTTTTGAAAATAAACACTGCTGCATTAAATTAAAATATGAATAAGTTTTACATCGATCAATCCAAATGATTTAAGAGTTAGAATGCGGAAGCTTAAATGAGTTTCAACAACGGTGTTTAAAACATAGATAAATTCTTGAAAACGGGTTCAAGCAAAAGACTTCACATAATTCAAGCAACGACATCCAAGCTAAGCACCTGAGAAAAACATGCTTAAAACGTCAACATAAAGTTGGTGAATTCATAGGTTTAGTTCAAATATTATCAGTGGGGACCACAAGATTTCAAAACGTATGTGACAGTTATAGGGTATACAACTTCACATAAAAAGGCATTTACGTTGCACTAAGCTCATGACACCGAGGCAAATAGTGGAAGATAGCATGTACACTGCTATATAAGTCTTGCCCTTATAGGTGTCCGACCAAAGACCACCTAACTACTTTTGACATGATATACATCCTTTGGCCTGTACAGTCCGGTTAGTGACACAACAGTAAGAATCATCAACCTAATGGGTATTGTTTAGTCCCAATAGATCTATTTATTCACTCGCGCTCACTTAACCAGCCAGTCGGTTAAAGGTAATTAACGGTTCATGATAATTCGGGCAATGTGGTCTAAACGCTACTTAGGCAATACGTAAACGATGAAATTCTCACACAAAGTACGTGTGTCCAGTTTTAAAAGCAAGCAATGTTTCTCACCCTAAAGTATTAAAATATTTATTTAAAACGAGTAAAATGTGGGGATATGAACTCACCTTAGGCAAATAGTGAGCAAATAATTTAACGGAGATAATAACGATATCGAACGACTCTAACCGCGACCTAATTAAAAGACGCGCTTTAGAAACGAGAAATAAATACGAAACATCGAATAAGACGCTCAACGAAATAGACATCCATAAGTGTTTGTGCTTTTGTTTATATAGTAATACGTGATTTTAAGAAAGTATACGGTTTATAGTTACGTTACGATATGTTAAACGACAAGTTTCTAATTTCGAAAAGTTACTATTTTTAGAAAGTTTCTATTTTAGGAAAGTTCTAAGTTTCGGGATGTTAATACCGTCCCCTAATATACGATGATTCCATTTTCCCTACACGCATTAGTGAAACCTAAACGCCACTTTCTAAGTCGTCTCACTAACAAATACTAAACTTTCCATTTTTAAAAGTTTCCCGTTTTAGAAATCCACATTAAGTTAGTGACATTTTTAAAAGTTCCTACTTAATATACTAACGTTATTACTTGTTTCACCAACATTTTAAAAGCTCAAAACATCCCGAAAGTGTCCGAAAAGCCATTTTCCTATTCCAATCAACACCTCTTTTTAACTATTTTTGCCGAAAACATTTCAAGTTTCATTTCGCCATAACTCGGCCGTTTTAAGTCCTTTTTTAGTGTTCGAGATATGAAAACTTATCTATTCAAAACAAGCTATCCAAAAACTACCTTCTCGGCTATTGAAACATTTTTAAGGGTCTGAAAACCTTAAAACAAATTCGGATCAGCAAGCACTATTTTCGCAAACGCCTCCAAAATCACAACCAAACTTCACAATAATGCCTAATCTAACCTAAACCCATTCACTACTAAACCAATCTAATAAAATCCACTCTTAATCTATCCTAATCCCTTCACCATCTTTGTTGCAACACACAAGAACACTCGATCTCGCCAAGGCTACAACATAAGTGCATAAAAATACCAACATCTTTATTATTTATAAAAACTTACTTTATAAGCTTTGAAAATCATAACACAAACATATGGATGTATAGATCTTGAACATATATGCAAGAACATAAGAAATCAAAGAAAGGAGTTAGGGTTTACTCACAAAGATATAAAACAAGATGAAAACAAAAGATCTTGAAAGAAGGATGAAGATCTTGATAAACCCAAATATAAAAACCAAAACCCTAACTAATAAACCTTTGAAATAAACCTTTAATTAAATGAAACCCTTCTTAGAAACACTATAGATCTTGTTAGAAATGAGTTTGGAGTGTGCGAATCTTGCTAGAAATCAAAGTTATGAATTGTGTTTGTGTGTGTGTTTGTTGCCGAAACCCCAAAGGAAAAGAGAAGAGAAAAGAAAATTTTTGTGAGGCCAAGTGAGAATGAAATGACCTAAAGTTCTATCAAGGGGTTTATACAGGTGAGATTTAGGGTTTGGGGTTTAACCTTTTGTAACTTGTGGCTTGGTTTTGGTGACTAACAAAATAAAAACCATGAACCCTTATGGTCCATATGGTTCGGCCGATTATAGTGCAACAAGGGGGGACCAAAACCATTTCCTTGGCTCTTGTTTATTATAAACTTACTAGTGCTCAAGTGGTCCAAGTTTGCATGTGATATGTAAGAGATGTTGATGCATGGAAGGATGAAGACAAGAAGGTCACCATCCCTTGTTAGTACATGCATGTGATATTGTTTTTGACTTAAAATTTTGGCTTCTTTTCTTTTTGTTTGCTTGTACCAAATTTTGGAGGGTAGGGGATGACATGAAATTTTGAATTTTTTTATACTAGGAGTCTTATATGATGTTATCTTAAGTTTACATGCAAAGGTGATATGTTTCCGGGTTTTCGTTTGATCAAAAACGCTTAAAACGTAAACTCACGCCAAAAATAATAAAAATCGCAAACGTATATATTCGTAAATCACGGAATGACATAAGATGACTTTATTAATTATAATTCACGTAAAATAAGCTCAGGCCAACGTCGGAACGCTTCCGATAATGATTTTTAGTTTCTACGTGGGACATCTACCCGGATTAACGTCAAATTAACACGTAACTTATAAAAGTTAAAATAATGAACAGAATCGGTAAAAATATTGACCTGAAATTTACGGGGTGTCACATCCTTTCCTCGTTAGAAGAGCTTTGTCCTCAAAGCTTAAGACGTTGCATTCGACATAGATACAAGATTAGCAAAAAGGTGCGGATATTTCTTTTGCATTTGATCTTCACGCTCCCAGGTGAACTCAAGACCTCTCCTCGAGTTCCAACGTATCTTAACAATCGGAATTCAATTTGCTTCAAATGCTTGACCTCACGGTCCATTATTTCTACATGTTCTTCAGTGAATTGGAGCTTGTCATTGATTTGAATTTCGTCGGATAGAAATTTCTTCAAGTTAGAGACGTGAAAAGTACTGTGAACTCTGCTAAATTGCTCCGGGAGTTCAAGTCGATAGGCAAGAAGTAGGTTCTAACTTATGGCAATGATCTTGAAAAGGTCAATATAGACGAAGGGTTGAGCTTTCCTCGTTTGACAAAACCGTATCACTCCATTCCATGTGTAAACTTTCAACATGACCCTTGTACCCCACTGGAAACTCAAAAGGATATCGTCTTTACAACAACTCAGAGCTCTTTTGACGATCACGACCAGCTTGGATACGGCTCTTGATTTAAACAATCTTCTCGGTTGTCTCGTGGATGATCTCTGGGCCAGTTAGCTGACTGTCCCCAACTTCAGCCCAGCAAATCGGTGATCAACACTTGCACCCATACAACGCTTCAAACGGTGCAGCCTTAATGCTAGTATGGTAACTGTTGTTATACGAGAATTCCACCAATGGTAAATGTTTATCCCAACTTTTTTCCAAAATCGAGCACATAGGCACGTAACATATCTTCCAATGTTTGAATGGTCCTCTCACTTTGACCACCAGTTTGCGGGTGGTAAGTTGTACTCATTTCTAATTTAGTACCTAACGCTTTATGAAAAGACCGCCAAAAATGTGAAGTAAATCTCCCATCATAGTCGGAGATGATCGAAACTGTCTCGTCAACTTCTCTAATGAATCATCTTCTCTCATGGGTAAGAAATGAGCAGATTTGGTCAGGCGATCGATGATCACCCAAATCGTGTCCTGACCAGTTGCCTTCTTTAGCAATTTAGTCACAAAGTCCATTGTTATATTTTCTCATTTCCATTGCGGAATTTCTGGTTGAACCAACAAACCAGACGGCTTCTGATATTCCGCCTTAACCTTGGCATACGTTAAACACTTGCTGATGTAGGTGGCAATTTCTGCTTTCATGTTGGGCCACCAATACAACTTCTTCAGGTCTTAGTACATGCTTACCGTATCGCAGATGGATGGAAATACTTTGACTAGATAGTCATTGCATAATCACAAAGCGCCTCAAGTCACCAAAACACGGAATCCAACTCCTGTTGTTCAAACATAACGTTCCGTCAGCACGAGGTTCAAGCTTATTAATCATACCATGCAGGTCTTCAGTTATGAATTTCTCTTCTTTTCTGGCTTCCGATTGAGCACTCAGAATCTGTTTAGGAAGATTCAAACCAATAGTCATAACTAAGGCTCGAACTCGCAGTGGCTTAATTCTTTCCTTTCGGCTCAGCGCGCCAGCCACTACGTTCGCCTTTCCTAGGTGATATCGAATATCGCAGTCGTAATCACTCAACAATTCCAACCACCATCGTTGTTTAATGTTTAACTCTTTCTGATCAAGAATATGTTGCAAACTCTTGTGATCAGTGAACATGACACACTTTGTGCCGTACAGATAGTGTCTCCACATCTTCAAGGCAAACACTACTGCACCAAGTTCTAAGTCATGGATGGTATAGTTCTTCTCATGGACCTTGAGTTGACGGGATGCGTAAGCTATGACTTTCTCCTTTTGCATCAAAACCGTGCTCAACCCTTTATGCGAAGTATCGCAGTATACCACAAAGTTTTTACTTCCTTCGGGTAAGGCCCAAAATCGACGCACTACACAATTTTTGTTTCAACAGCTAAAACGCAGCTTCAGCCTTTTCTCCCCAATCGAACTTCACGCTTTTCTGAGTCAACTTCGTCATAGGCCTAGCGATCTTTGAGAATCCTTCAATAAATCGTCGGCAGTAACCGGCCAAGCCTAAAAATTGATAAATCTCAGTTGGTGTTTTGGGTGACGCCCAATCCCTGATTGACTCGATCTTAGCGGGATCAACGTGAAGGCCTTCACTATCAATCATGTGACCGAGAAATTATACCTTTGAAAGCAAAAAATCGTACTTTGAAAACTTGGCGTACAATTCCTCCTCCTTAAGTAACCTCAAAATTAACTTAAGGTGCCCCTCATGCTCCTTTATGCTCTTGGAGTAGATCAAAATATCATCGATGAATACGATCACGAATCTATCCAGGTACGGTTTGCATACCCGATTAATCAAATCCATAAATATTGCAGGTGTGTTATTCAAACCAAACAGTATTATTTGGAACTCGTAGTGACCATAGCGAGTCCTAAATGTTGTCTTTGGGATGTCTTCCTTACGAACGCTGAGTTGGTGATATCCAGATCTCATGTCGATCTTAGTAGTATACTCTTGACCCTTGAAGTTGATCAAACAAATCGTCGATTCTCGGAAGTGGGTATAAGTTCTTCACAGTAAGTTTGTTTAGTTCACGGTAGTCGATACACATCCGAAAATATCCATCTTTCTTTTTGACAACCAAAACTAGAGCTCCCCGGGGTAAGGAACTAGGTCCTATAAATCCCTTGTCAGAAAGTTCTTGCAACTGAGCGGACAACTCTTTCATTTCGGCTGGTGCTAATTGATACAGGGCTTATGCTACAGGTGCAGCACCAGGGACTAAGTCGATTTGAAATTCAACTTGTCGAGCAGGTGGTAGTCCAGGCAAGTCTTATGGAAAGACTTCCAGAAATTCTTATACAATTGGCACGTCCTCAAGTCGCTTCTTTTCCAACTTATCCTTAACCTTCTTGGATGTAACTTGCGCTAGGTAGACTTGACATCCCTTCTGAATATACTTGTGGGTCCTCGTACACGATATGATGTTCAGCTTACTTCCGCCATTGAAATTATCACCTTGGATTATCACCACCTCATCTCCATAAGGAATACGAATGACCTTCTTGTCACAAATGATTAACGCATGGTACTTCGCCAACCAATCCATACTGATGATGATGTTGAAACTACCAAGTTCTACGGGCATTAGGTCGATGTCGAATAGATAACCTAATAATCCTAGCGTGCAACCTCTAAGAACAACATTTGTTTCTTAAATTCTTCCATTGGCAAGTTCTACCGCATAACTAGTGTCTAAAGTGGATGGTGCAACATCAAGCAAAGCAATAAAGGTAGATGACACAAAACTTCTATCGATGCCCGAATCAAATAACATAGAAGCATAACAGTTATTGAGAAGAAACGTATCCGTGACAACGTTGGAATCAGGGTTTGTTCCTCCTCCACCAATGGTGTAAGCCCTTGCTGTAGCTTCATTACCTCCAGTATGGTTTCTAGTCTTGTTTCCAACTCGGTTCCCATGGTTCTGGTTTCTTAACTTTGGACATTCTCTCTTCACATGTCCCGATCTCCCACACTCATAACAAATAACACCTTGCTGATTCCCAAGTGGGACTCTTTGCGTGTTTGGTACCGCAGCTGCAGATCTGCAATCTCTTGTCTGGTGACCAACTCTCTTACAATTATTGCACTTCACTGTACATGGCCCTACATGGTGGTATCTGCACTTGTTGCAGAGTGGGTGAGGTCCAGCATACCCTTTCCTCTCATTGTTCCCAGTAAGCTCTAGCCACATTCTGCCCACTAACATTTTGCCTCTTAAATGGTGGTTGTTGTCCATGGTTATCTCTTAGGTTACTTTCCATCCTTCTCTTATTCTCAACACTCCTTGCAGCATAACCCTGGAGCTTCTTGTCCATTAATTGGTTAGCAATGCGTATGGCATCTTGGAGTCTAGCCGGATTCGCAGCAAT
>BQNB010123275.1:0-20126 GCA_026074375.1 Tanacetum coccineum
TTGTATTAATAGATTATCATCATTTTGTTAAATCAAACACACCCTTTACGATTTTTATAACCAAATGCATCCCGCTGCGGTGCGAATCCAAACGGACCCTAGTTGTCCTAACAACCAAACGCGCCCCTACCATTGTCAAAACCCATATACCAACATCCCCTTACGTTTTCTATTGAGCCAAACGCACCCTATGTGGGTGGCTGACCCGAAACCCAACGCACCCTTCTGCGTTTCATCAAACCAAACGCACCTATATGATTCTATATCAAACGCACTCTTGCTGCTAGGAATAAACCAACGCACCCTCGTACGGTTACACTGCCAACCGAACACACCCTCATGGTGTTTCTATCAAACCAAACACCCTTATGGTCGATTCCACTACACCCAACGCACCCTATGGTGCTTTCATGAAATCCAACGCACCCTGTTGATGCTGAGACAACCCAAACGCACTCTCCTCGGTGTTATGAACCAACAAACGCACCCTAATCTTTTCGTGTTAAGCCCAAACGCACCTTTTGTTGGGTTTACATAAACCAAACGCACCCTGGTCGGTGCAAGAACCAAAACGCACCCCTTTGGGTGTTGTAACAACCAAACGCAACCCTTGGCTGCGAAATACAAAACCAAATGCACCCTCTTTGGCGTTGATATGAAAACCAAGTGCACCCTTGCTAATGCAAATGAACCACACGCGCCCTTTTTGTGAACGCACTCCTTGCGGTGTTTATCATAACCAAACGAACCCTGTTGGTGGTGCGTGGTTGTGGTATGGTGGTTGTCGTGGGTGGCTGTGACAATGGAGGGTGGCGGAGGGGGCTGCGAGATGGCGACGATGATGAAGAGGTGGATCTGTGGTGTGTAGAGATGGTGGTATGGTGATGGCATGTGGGGGATGATGTTGGTGTCGCGGTGGTAGCGGCGGAGACTGGCCGGAAAAGTGCCCGGAAAATATGGGGGCGCCGGATATTTATAGAGGAGGAGGGAGTGTGTGTATAAGTGTTTTGGTTTTATGAAACAAGAAACCCTAATAACCTATATATACATGTGTATATAAAGTTATAAGGAAAATGGCAAGCTAAATATAGTTTAGGGTAGAATTTATAAATATTACCAGAGGGACCAAAAATGTATTTTTTGTTAATTAATGGTTCGGGTCTCGTTTAGGCCACTTAACGAAGGATTTAAAATATGACCCTTGCGCCATTTCGTTCCAGATTATTTTTCCCATAAAAATGAGTATTCACTCGACTTGTATTTTATAAATATTTTTATAAAATATATTTAAATCATTATTATTTATTTGGTACCATTGGGTGTCGCGAGTAAGCTTTGTCCGTAAAAATGAAACTTTAATTTCGACGTTCGCGTTTTTAAATAAACGCTATTGGATAAAATATTAACTAATTTATTAAATATTTTTATTTAATAAAAAGTGATAATTAAATATGAATTTAATTATTCTTGGGTCGGTACGCGTTGTGTTCAAAATTTTGCGAGGCTATTTTAGTCATTTTCTGCTTGTTTTCGTGTCTCGGACAAAACTAAAAAGTTGTTCGGAATTTCGTTTTACATCAAATTGCTTTAGAGTCCGAGTTGTGAAAACGTGATTTAGTGAGTCGTTTTCGATAAGTCAACTTAGGAATAAAATCTATATTTTCTCGTTTTCAAGTCAAAAATATATATATATAAGTTTGTACTCAAGGTATGTAATAATAAATATGATTTATTATTGAAATATGTTCCGAAAATTTTACCAGTTGTGCGGTAATCGTTTTTATGTGACGATAAAAGATCAAAAGTCAAAAAGTAAGATCGGACCTGAAAAGTCAAAGTTTAAAATAGTCATTTAAAATTTCGAAAATTATCGGATGTTACAGTACCTACCCCTTAAAGAAATCTCGTCCCGAGATTTAATTTTTGTGTTAACCGATTGTGTGACCAAGAAAAGATTTAAGATTTAATAAACCAGTTCTAAACAAGACTGATTCGTCCAAACTACACCTTAAAATATATATAATATATAATAAAATATAAAATATATATAGTAAGAATAGTCTAAAAGCAGAATCAATAAAACCGAGAAGTAGTATAGAATGTTCCCGGGTCGTTTATCCCCAACGAGGCTGTACTGGAAAATCGATACAGTCGGAAGATTTGAGTTGGAAGGAGAGAAATGATTTGAGAGTGCAGGAAGTTAAATTAAGCAATAACAAATAAAAACGTTTAAGAAAATCCTAAAAATTATGAAATTAAGCTAGAAAACGAGAGCACGAATCCCGAACAAAGGGGGAAAAACCTAAAATCTTCAAAATTAACCCTACGAAAAGTTTTATATTTTTCCTACAAACTATATGACTAAAGAAAATTTTCTAAAAAAGAAAAATATTTTTTTTATAATTTTTGTATTTTTTATGAATTTTTTAAACTTTTAACGAAATTAAATTGTAAAAAATACTAAACGACTTCGAAAAATTCTGAAAATTTTACTAAAAATACTTTACCTTATAACTAACCTACGAAAATTAAGAAACAAAAAATTAGCTTATAAATAAGCCCGCAATAAGCTGTTAACAGCTTATACACTTAAAAGGCCAAAACGTGTATAAATACCACAGCCCTTGGGACTATAACGAAAAAGTCCCAAGGGCGCAGCGGTATGTGTGTGTACAAAAGAGAGGTGTACGAGGGTTGAGACCCGGGTTCGAGTCTTGCTCACCCGGGTAACCCCTTGTCTCCTTTCTTTTTTTTGGAAAAACTTTGTAAAGCAAAGTTGTTAAGCTCGTGGGGCTTAACAACTTTCTCAACTACAACTTTTTCTGAAAAGCTATAAATAAGCTTAAAAACAGCTTATAAGAACGACAGCAGCTTAAAATTTGAGCTTAAGGCTAAAATAGCTAAGACATTTGGGCTTTGTGGACAAATAAGCTAACTTGGACTAAAAAGCTAGAAGGGTTATCTAAACCTAACCTAGATAAGCTTTAAAAAGCTAAGTGCTAAAACTCAATAAGCTGAAAACAGCTTATAATGACAGAAAGCTAAAACTAGCTTAAGGGCAAAAAAAAAGCTAAGCTACTAACTCAAATAAGCTAGGTAATAAGAAAATAAGCTCAACATCATAACACAATATCCTAAAAAACAACTAAGAGCACAAATAAGCCTTTGAGATAAGCTCAATAAGCCAAGAAATGAAATAAGCAGTCCTTACACTATGACTAGGCAAAACAGTCAAGGGGCTAATTCCTAGCTTAAAAATAAGCTATCTAAAGGGGTTTTCAAGGGCTGAGATTGAAAGTGCTTATCAAAGAGCTTATGGGCTCTCAAAATAAGCTAAATGCTTGAGCTTGAGCACACTAAAAAGCTAAAATGCAAGGGCTTAAAGTCACCCCTTTGCACCAGGGGAGACTTAGTGCTAAAATAAGGGCTTATTTGACAGCTTATTTAGAGCTGTCAATAAGCTCAAATTAAAAAGATAAGCTAAAACAGATTGAGTACCCTAGCTATTGGACTTATGCACCAATTTTTAGCTTTTAAAAACCATAAAAACCTGCTGATTTTTGATGGTGAAAAAGGCTTGAAATTTTGACACTAAAAACCTTGTGGGTTTTTGACTCACAAAGTCAAAAGACCAAGGGGTTTGTTACAGCTTGTTTAACACCACCAAACACTCTCTTTTTGAACCCTTA
Organism: Tanacetum coccineum; assembly: GCA_026074375.1. Taxonomy (NCBI): domain Eukaryota; kingdom Viridiplantae; phylum Streptophyta; class Magnoliopsida; order Asterales; family Asteraceae; genus Tanacetum; species Tanacetum coccineum. Next base: position 3,690 of record BQNB010123275.1, read on the forward strand.
ACTCAAAATCACAAGTGCTTAACTAAATAAGCACTTGTGGTGTTTTAAAAATCTCACAGTTTCAAAGTTAGTTTAGAAATCTTTTGAAATCAATTTTAAAACTTTAAAACTTTCCAAAAACAGTTTAAACAAGCTTATAACTTAAGCTTAAACTAACCTAATGACCTCAACCCAAGCACAAAACCATTTTGACCCGTTTTGAGTGTTGACCCAAACACCCCCTTAATTTTTGAAAGGGACTTTTTAAACTTATGAAAGCTAGTTTAAAACTGAAATTTTTGAAGACTAATGATACTTAAGCACTATTAAACATTAAAAAGATAAAAAGCTAGACAAATAAGCAAATTAGAAATGATAATAAGCTAGGACAGTTAAAGTTATTTTTGGCAGTTTTAACTAAGATTGTATAAAAATCAAATGAAAAGTACTAACAAGCATTCATACACACTAATAAGCATAAAAAGATATTAATAAGCTGAAAATTAAGCTAAATAAGCTGTGCTACAGTAATAAGCAAAATTTTTAGAGGAAAATGTACCTTTGAACCTTTTGTCAAAAAGGATCTTTGAAGCCTAATTAGCTCTAAATTTCCTACCCTTACTATGAATTAAGCTAAAATCTACAGCTGAAAAAAAAATAACCCCCAAAAAAAAAAAATAAAAGACATCCAAATTAGCTTATTCATCCAAGCTCTTTCCAACAGTACCTTACAAGGCCCTTTGCTCTAAACAAGGGCAATTAAGCTGTTAAAAGCTTATTCTACAAGCTCCAGCTTATTGAAAATAAGCTGGTATTGTCCATAAGCCCATCCAAATTTGGCTTATCATCCAATTTCACAAGCTTTGGTATTTTTGAGTGAATTTGTGAAGTAAAGTCCAAATTTTCTTAGCTTATTGACTTGTTAAGTTAACCTAGCTTACTAATAAGCTGTTTAGAAAGCTTTTTGGTACATAAGCAATTAAAATAAGCATTTGAACAGTGGAAACATAAAACGGGTATAAAATTCCAAAAACTTCAACTCTTCATTAATTGATAAAAACAGTACATGGAAAGGTAAATAAGCAATAATTAACTTGAAATAAGCATAAATTAAGCTGAATTAAAAAATTGATTAACTAAATAAGCATAAGATGATTTTCGGCTAACACTATTGCTCTATTTATACTACAACTAAGTCTTCAGCTCTTCTCCTTTGTGCTTGTTCTGTGAGAGGACTCAATAAGCAAATCCCAGCCCTTAATAAGCCTTGTGCTACTTTGGATTAATCACAGCCATTGATTCGGCCAACTTTTATGTGAAAAGTAGGATTGCCAACATGGAAAGGTGTGGTTTTTGGTGGGAAAGTTAGTGGAGGAGGGGGGAGGTGATTGTCCATGGAGGTGGGGAAGAAACGCAGGGTAAAAAGGGTGAAGTTAACCCGTGATTGTTTTTGGGGGGAAAAAGAAGGCGGGAAAAGCTGTTTGGGGTTATAACAGAGTGAAGGTTTTAGGAAATGGCAAAGTTGGTCCCTAATGGTTACTTGTTTTATTGCACATTTCGTCCTTGTGGTTATATAACTTTTGGGGACTTGGCAAAACAAGTCCCCAAGAGTTATATAACTCTTTGCACGATTCGTCCTTGGGTGGTACAAGTATGGGGTGTTGGCAGAACTGCCCTGGTCACTCAAAGTTATATTTGGATTTTTCTTCATAAAAGTCCTTGTGTTGACTTTTCTTTCTCGGGTTTGACTTTTTCTGATTGACTTTGGCTATTTCCGGCTTTGATTTGGCTTTGGCTTCCACTCTTTTTCATCTCGAGTCTGGTTTTGTGTTTTAGCTTTGTTTTTCGTCCTTTCTTAGTTATACGTTTTCCTGCATTATACAATTAGCAAACAAGCGTTATTTGGCCATTTAAGTTCTTTTTTTGGTTATTTAAGCTCGTTTTTAAACGGTAAAAGGTATGTGTATTTAAGGCACATACCAAAATCCCCCATACTAAGGTGATTGCGTTGTCCTCAGCAATGTTATGAAAGTAAACATTTACTGGGAAACCTAGAATCTCAATCACCTTCGATAATATACTTTGGAAAAGTAGCAAAGTGTTCGTACAGGAAACTAAGGAATCAAAAGCTTTCGAAAAGTTCCGTTTTCACCACTTGTTTTCACCAATTTTTTATTTGTACACTAACTATCCCTAATATTTTTGTATTTTTCTTTTTCTTGACTTTCTGTTTGACTTCCTTTATTTACACTGGGATCATAGAATGAGAAACGACCATAGAATAAACTATGGATGTCCTGACGGATAAATTCATCGTCCCCGATTTTTCACTAGATCCAAACCAAGCAATTAAACAAGATCATTTGTCAATATAAGTCTAAATGCTAAGCACTCATACTTATGACTTGTGAACTTTTAACTCCCAACATGAATGTATGATTTAAATGTGTGTACTCATTTCAACTCAACCATAGATCAACTTATTTCCATAGTCGTGATTCAAGATGAATCAAGACTCAAAGCAACAATCTTATTAGGACCTTGTAACTTGATTTTAAAGAACGAGATTTTAACTGTAGAACTTTCTGCAACATTTTCATCATTATAATCATAAGTTCTTAAAGCTAGGAATGCGTTGTTTAGTTTGAACACCTACCTAGGCCTCGCTCCCTAGTAGGATATCACAACCAACGACCGATGTTCTTAGTTTGAAAACCCACCCCGTTGCTAGCGTAGTGGGGAATCACATCAACACCTTCTTCCTAATATGGCTAAGGATTTGTGTCTTAGTTTGAACCCTCACCTAGACCTCGCTTCCTGGTGAGATATCACAACACACCAAAATCCTTAGAAGTAAAGATGTCTTAGTTTGAACCCCCACCTCGTGGTTAGCGGAGTGGGATATCACGACACATCTTTTACTTGCTCCATATAATCAAATGTATGCTTCATTGGCAAAATTTCAATATTCATGCATTTTTGCATTCATACTTCATTCATGCTTCTTTGGCATTTTAACTTTCGAATTATTAAGAACAGAAAAATCTCGCTTTAAAGAATCAAGTTACAAATTTGAAGCTTTTTCTAAAAACATTGATTGACTTAGTTGAACTGAATTGAGTACGTATGATTAGGTGGATTAGAAGCTAATGGGAGAAAAAGCCACAAGTTACTCATATAAGTTTTAGAAGAATCTTGCTCGGCACATAAACTTATATTTAACTCTATCACTTCTTGTTCTTCACCTTATTAAAATTCGAAGCAATCGAATTCGTGAAAGCTTAGCCTACAAGCGGTAAGTTGAGGAACTAGCTAGGGCTCAACACGCCCGATCGAGTCAAAAATTATTCTCATTCTACCCATTAGGAAAGTCAAAACTGTGACAAAACACTTATTTTATTTTTGAAAAAAAAAATTTTAATTTTTTTTTTTTGGTATTTTTGCAAAAATTTGGTGGTAAAAACTGGGAATTGCTTGATAAACAACGAGCTGGCAGGTAAAAATCAAAATCGATAGATTCCCCCCCATACAGAGACTAAAACATCGTCCTCGATGTTTCAAAGGGGTATCTACGTAAAATCTAAGGCCGTTTATGAATGTGGGCCAAAAGATAAAACAGTTATCGATTAGATTTGGATACGGATTCCCAACTGAGAGCGAGGATAGTGAAACTCTTTGTGGGAATACTGCAAGTATGAGAGTCTTCACAATCCGGGAATTCCTGGACATACAATACAAAGTACACAAAACATGGACAAAACACGGGTAATTGGAAAAATAAAGTCCCCCCCTTCTCACAACACAAAAACTTATTAACAAAAGACAAGAAGATATACTGGATAAGCATGTGGTGGCCTACCCCACGAAGCGCTTTTAGGGTCCCGACGCTTGACCCTTCCCACCGAATTTAGTGGTCCTGGGGAAATTGGAGATCTGGGACAACGCTCGGTAGGTATGTCCCCTCCAAAGTAATGTTTGAAACGATGACCCATTCATACTTTAAAGCTGGCCCCGAGTCTGAGATAACTCGACATGGCATAAGGAAAAACTTGGACAATGGGAATGGCCACATCCAAACGGGATTTTAATTTAACCCGAGAAAATCTTTAGTCTAATTAAGAGGAGGAACACGATCACCAACCGTTGAAAAACGCGGTTTTTTTTGATCTTAGCATCGTGTATCCTCTTGGTTTTCTTTCTCTTTAATAGATCAAAGAGTTTCGTAGGCCCCTGATCCCAAGGTCATTTATTTCATATCAGTTGAACTTTCCTGTGTATCACCCGCATGATTTGAATATCAAAATTGGTCTGCTTGAGAGCCCCAGTAGGCTTTGTGCTCCTAGCTCGATCAGTAGATGACAAATGCTTCCCCGTACACTAGCTTATATGGAGTACATCACCCGTGGGTGTTTTGTAATCTGTGCGGAAGGTCCCATAAAGCATCTCAATTTATCCGACCATAGAGGCAAACGATATTCTCCCACGGTTCTTTCAAGAATATCGCTTTAAAAAGCCATGATTTGACACCTCAACTTGGCCCACTTGTTTGAGGGTGATAAAGCGTGGAGAGACGATGAAGTTACTCCATACTTAAGCATGACCTTTGTAAATCGGTCATTGCAAAAGTGAGTGCCGCGAATCACTTATGATAGCTGGGGTGCACCAAATAATCGAGAGAAAAAGTTGTCAAAAATTTATCCAAACAACTCGGGCAATCATTGGTGGGGAGCGCTTTTTTTTGCTTCAAAACCATTTTGACAAATAGTCAAAGCAGCCACGAGTATTACTTTTCCCTCTTGAAGACTGGGAACGGCCCCATAAAATCAATGCCCCATATGTCAAAGATTTCGCAAACTTGGATAGAGTTTTGTAGGCATCTCTCATCACGTTTCTAATTTTTCCTTGACGTGACAAATGGTCACAATGGTAAGCAAAGTCATGGGCATCCTTGTAGATGGTGGGCCAATAGAATCCTGAATCAAAGATTTTTCTTGCTGTGTAGTTGGCACCATAGTGTCCCCCAGTAGGTCCACTGTGAGAAGCTTTGAGAATGTCTAAAGCTTCTTGCCCAGAAACACAACGTCTTATCACCGTGATCAGCACATGATCTTAAACAGGAAAGGAACATATCCCAGAAATAATACGGCTTGACATCCTGGAAGAATTTATTTTTTTGTTGAGGATGTCATTCCCTTGTTCACAGGGAATTTCTCCCCGCATGGTAATTTGCAAAGTCTGCAAACCATGGGTACTTGATCTGAAGAGCAATCGAACCCAGAGTCTCGAGAGAAATGCATCATTGATTGCTTTGTTCTCAGAGTTTTCTATCAAGCGATTTTCAAGTTTGACAGATGATCGGCCATCGGCGAGATTCTCAGCTCCTTTTTTGTCTCGAATTTCAATATCAAATTCTTGGAGCAATAAGATCCACCGCATGAGTCTTGCCTTAGCATCCTTCTTGGCAAAGAGATACTTGATGGCAGAGTGATCAGTATACACTATGCTTTTGGACATGACAAGATATGAACGAAATTTCTCAAAGGCATACACTACAGCAAGTAATTCTTTTTTCTGTAGTCTAGTGTAGTGAGCTTGAGCCTCATTCATAGCTCCGGGCTATTGCTAGCATAGTGTATAGGGTGAAAATGCTTGTTTTTTCTTTGCCCGAGGGGACGCGCCCAATTGCGAATGTCGCGTGAGCTATCGGTCACATCATAATGTCAAAAGCAAGTCCGCAGTCGTTGAGCAATTAAGAATCGGAGAAAGCCTCAGTCAGTTTTCTTTTGAGTGTATGAAAAGAATCGATACACTCTTCAGAGAAAGAAAAGGGGAGTATCCTTTCAAGGCAAATGAGTCATAGGACGAGGCAATTTTATGAGAAGTCCCTGAATGAACGCCGATAAAAACCGCGTGGTTGCCCAAAGGAAACTACTGGAAACCTTTGACAGAAGCGGATGAGGATTTAGGCTATTACTTCGCTTTAGCTCTAAATCAACCTCAAGTCGCAGACTTTTTGAAATTTTATGTCCGAGAATCAATGCCTTCCTTTACCATGAATGGCTCTTTTCCCCAATTTAAGAGATAAATTGGTGTCTTCACACCGCTTCCCATCTTTTCATACAAATGGGTTAGGCACGTAAGAAAAAGAGTCTCCAAGACCGAAAAAAGTCATCCATGAATAGCTTCCCCAAGTCGAGTTTATTTTCAATCAGTAGTCGAGGGAAGATTGCCATCATACATCATTGGAAATTGTGCCCTGGGGGTGGGAAGGCATTGGCTAGGCCCAAAAGGCATCGACATAGTGCAAAATTTCCGTATGGGCATGTGAAGGTTGTCTTTTCTTGATCTTATTGGTCCAATTGGATATGGAAATAACCCGAGGAGAAGCCATCGAGGAAACAGTTAGTATTCGTTTCCCTGGCTAGGTCTTTTTTTTCCGAGCATTTGGTCCATGAATGTAAAGGAAAGTGGGTCTTTTTTTTCTTCGGGTGGCTTCATTAATATTTATCTGTAATCAATACAATACTCCCCATCCCCGTGACCAATCGAGTAGGAATCAGCTCATTTTACCTCATTTGTGATGACAGTCATAACCTCCTTTCTATAGGTACATAATGTACCGGCTACCCAAGGGCTTCGGAGATGGGGTAAATCAATCCAAGCGTCACAGTGATTTTTTTCAACCTCCCTTCCCTAATAACAGACGTGGATTTATTTAGGGTATTACCCACGCTCTTACTTTGGCACAGTGGTTCAAAAGTCCTCTTCCATTAGAATTTTATGTGAGTACTAATTCTGGGGCATAACACCCTTTTAAGATCTTAAGGAGAGTTTCCAAGCTGATGGCTCGGCTTGTTTAGGGACCTGAGAAACCTTCAAAAGAGCTACCTTTTCCTTATCTTTTTTAAGTCTCTATTTAACAATTATGACAGGCAACGTTAGTCGTTCACCCGTTAGTTCTCAAAAATGGCGATACTCAAGATGGGGTGGCAGTTCCTTGAGTTCAATCCTCGCGTGTTCATTAACGGAAGTATTCGAAACGGTTTTAAGCTTCAGCAGAGTTTGAGTTCTTTCCTACCTCCGAGGTATAAAAATATTAATATATAAAACATATATTGTAGCACGATTAGGGAGGGGGAGGTGGTGGTTCATCTGTTCAAAATTGCTTTCTAAATCAGGATCGTCCGCCCCTCAAGATCCTGGTAATGTAGATCATCTTCAGATAAGTAGGATCATCTTCCAGGGCAAGAAACAGAATCTGCTTCTTCCATTAAGAGAAAGACACTGTCCCCGAAAGGATGAGATGTGGAGAAGCAGTAGAAACAATAGGCTCAAAATATGAGTGGGATGCCCACTCTGCGCGATCACGTTTTGAAAAATCCTAGGACCATCTTGAGAATACTCATACACAAAGCCATTTTCATGTACGGCATTTTGTTTGCCGTCATAAATCAGTCGTAATCACAGTGTATTTATGAAGTCAGGTCCAGGTTTGAATGTGATGGCCTCCTATGGCCAACACGAAGTGGTAATCTCTCCTCCATAAACCATCAATCAAATGTTGCATGACTTTTTTTAAGAAACAACGTAACATCGCCCGAAGAATCAAAGGGACTCGGAGGGTCTGGTTCAAATCAACAACTAACGGAAGTCACTGGAAATTGGAACTTTCTCCACCATTAGACGAGACTCTTTCGCAATACCGAAATGGTATAGTGATGTGAAGACGATCAGCTAAAGCTCTAACGTCATGCAATTGGGGTTAGTTCAGGAAGAGCGAGATCTTTATCCATAATCAGAAATAAGGCAATGAGATTAATGCTCGCACCAAGATCGTGTTCCAAATGCGTTTGGCATGTAGTAATCCCCGTAAAATCGGGCATAGGAATCAGAAACGCGCCAGGGTCCCCAAGTTTCTTTGGCAACTTGTTGGAGGATGACCTGCATGAACATTTCTCATTCAAAGGAGTCCTGTGCCAATATTCGCTCATTTTTCCTATAGTTTCCTAATCAAGGTTTTTAAAGTCGAAGGGCAAATTTAGGCATGAGCATCAAGGCATACGTAAAGGCTAATCTCGAAACATTTAAATCTCGAAAGATTTCATAAAATTTCTCGATTTGGTCGTTAGCTTTTTCGCTTGCGCTTTTTCATCATTTTCTTCGTGATGAGAAATGGGAATTGATGCTTGGAGTCACAAGCAGGAGCAACATTGGGCACAGGATTTGGATTACGAGAATTGAATTTGAACATCAGAGGTTGGAACGTCTTCGGTGGGGCTGATCCGTTATTAGCAGGAGCATCGTGTCCTTTGTCAACCTCGACATTCGATGATTAACTGCTTTCGGGTCCTTGGGATGTAACACCTAACTTCGGGTAGTTAGACCTTTTAAATCTTCCTTAGGTTGGTAATAGTGTTACCAACCAGGGAAGATTCTAGAACCAGGGAGGTAGAAGCTTATTAGCATTAACAAATTTTGAAAGCAAATCAGTTAAATTTGCCATTTGGGAAGCACGTTTTTGACCTTGGTTTTGCATGTTCTCAACACTAGGCATCATTGGCTGTGACATATCTTTCAAAATCTGTTTTTTTGAGCACAACCGAGGTGTCTGAGGAGCAGGTCCATGATGATCTACTGGTTGATTAACTACTGGTTGATGAACCGGAGTCGATAAATCCTGACCTTGGTTGAAATTGTTTCCTCTGATTTGATAGGAAAATATTTCCATCGATTGAAAATTAGTTTTGACTATATGTGCATGAGGATTCGAACGTGAGGAAACCAGGAGGTCGAATTTGATTTGAGACCTATCGGGATAGGTGATAACCAGAATAGCTTGGATGAAATTGGGCCCTATCGTCCTGACACATACTGCTTATAATTAGGATGTTCGTCATGGAACAATTGATTGGCTGTTAGTGTGCTGGGACATTTTGTAGAAAGACCTTCCCCCCACAATTACACAACTTTGTATCAACCGCTTTAGTACGGGGGGCGAAGCGTGTGGGTTTGGTTCATTCTATCGAGAATTAATGCCCGTAAACCATTCTTTGAGTTAGGGGCAACATAACAGATGAGCACTGCTTGGGAGGAAGAGCTTGTACTCATATTACTACTAACATCGCTTTGTTTCTTGACTGACAGTACTTTAACTTGCTCTGCTTCTCAGAGATTTTTAAAAGCATTCTCGAGGCATTTTGTCTAATGAAGTTAACCACCCTTGCACTGAGTTACAATGAATCCCTTGATCATTAGAATTTAGGGCATTAATAGAATGTATCGAGTTGATGCAATTCTGAAAACCCATGATGAGGGCATCCCCTTAAAAGATCATTGAAACGATCCCAAGCCTCATAAAACGTCTCATCAAATTTTTGCTGAAATCTCGTGATTTCATTTCTGAGATTTGTCATTTTAGAGGGAGGGAAGAATTTGTTAATAAATTTCGAAACAAGATCATCCCATGTTTCAATCGACCGAGGGGTTCGTTTTTCTAAAAGCCAAATCCGGGCTGCCCCTTCCCAGAGAAACGGGAAAAGGCATAAGTTTAATTAAACCGACTGTATTTGGTACTTCGGAATCTTCATTGTAGAAGTATCTTGTTGAAATAACGATTGAGCATGTGGGTCTTCTTTATCATTGCCAAAAAATAGGCTTGTTTTGAGCAAGATTCAGAAGACTGCTTGATAACATCAAAAGTTATTCGCAGTGATGTTCAGGAATAACTATCGCATCCGTCGGTAACCCCGGGGGGTGATTCGAGCAAATTCGCCATTAGTTATCGATTATCAGGCCATCGTAACTATGGAGGATTATCAGTTTTCTCAAGATTAGATGATTCAACAGAAGTTGTCGAACTTGTGGGTTGTCGACGTCTACGGGCTTAGAACAGTGGCGCATGGCACAAAATAGGAAATACAAATAGAAAATTTACACTAATTTTTTTTTGGTTATATCAAAGATTAATTCACAATTGATTTTAACGGAACAATGAGATAAACAACTAAACCAAATAATCTGCTTACTTCACGTAACTCTCAAAAAGATAAACTTCACAGATGAGGGAGGATAGGAAATAACAGCGCGAAGCTATTACTCCTTCGGTCGTAGTTCCTAGGAAGCAAACCCTCACTAAACCCACTTTATAGTTTTGTTATAATCATTTCAAAGGTGAGGCCGTACTCGTAAGAGACACAAAAGGGCAAGTTTTTTTAAATCTTTTGATCGAGTGTGGGAACCAACAAGTTCGACCAGAACTATTTATATAATACCTCAGTTGAGAATATTATATTTTGGTATTTTTACCAATTTGTGAATTTTATTTTTATGGACAATGTTTTTATATTTTTGATTTTTTCTTTTGTTTTTTTTAACTGATAATTATCTAAAAGAAATGAAAAATTATTTTTTTGTACTTTTTTTTATATTTATACATAAAAGAAATATTCACAATTCAAAAACAGATGTCAAACGAAAGATCAACGGTTGCAAACAGCCTCCCACCCGGGAAACGCGCCAAAAATTTATCAACTCTGACTACACCTTAAAATATATATAATATAATAAAATATCAATATATAGTAAGAATAGTCAAAAAGCAGAATCAATGATACCGAGAAGTAGTATAGAGAGGCTATTTCCCGTCGTAAATCCCCAACGAGGCTGGAATGGTAAATCGATACGATCGAAGATTTGAGTTTGAATGAAGGGATGAGTTTAGGAAGTTGAAAAAAGTCAAATTGAACAATAACGGACTAAAAGTGGTTAAGAAAAACCTTAACAAAATTACGAAATTAAACTAGAAAACAAAGGCCCGAATACCGGTCAAAAGGGGGAAAACCTAAAATCTTTAAAAATAACCCTACGGAAAATTTTTCACTTCTAAACTACTCTACGGGTCAAATGACGAAGAATGAAAAAGACTAGACCGAAAACGGAGTTCGTTTGACCCAAAAACGAGTCAAAACAAAAACCCGTACCCGGACCCGTTCAAAAAAGAGGGAAAGTTATAAAAATGACCCTACGAAAACTTTTATATTTTTCCTACAAACTAGATGACAAAAGAAAATTTTCTAAAAAAGCAAAATATTTTTTTGATAATTTTTGTATTTTTTATGAATTAAATAAACTTTTAACTAAATTAATTTATAAAAAATACTAAACAATTACTAAAAATTCTGAAAAATTTACAAAAAATACTTTATACTATAGAGGTTCTACGAAAAATAACAAACAAAAATAAGCTGTGGAAATAAGCCCCCAAAATAAGCCGAACAGCTTATTAAGCTTAAAGGGTAAAACACCCTTAAATACTAAGCACCTTGGGTCTATAACGAAAAAGCCCAAGGCGGCAGTTTTAAGTGTGTGGTGATGAAAGGGATGTATTGCTTGGTCCCCCCCGGGTTCGAGTCTGGCTCACCGCCGGAACCCAAGTATCTTCCCCTTTTATTTTATTTTTTAAAACTCTAGGGTAGAAAGTGTAATAAACTAAAGTAAAGGGTAGGCGGCCAAAATTTTGGGAATTTACACTACTATGAAAACGGGTGCCCCTATACTATGAAAATATGACAAAACAGACCCTACGCTTGGCTTATTTTTTTAGCTTATTAAAAAGCGATTTTTAGCAAAAACTCAAAACATGAAAGTTAAAGAACAGCTTATAATTAACAACTTTAACAAAGACACTTTTGACTTTGGTCAAAAGAATAAAGCTTATAAATAAGCTTAAAAGATGACAGGCAGCTAAAATGGGCTTAAAGGGCCAAATTTTTGCTAAGTCCTTATGAGTTGATATAAGCTAAAGCTAAGGACAAAAAAAAGGCAAAAAGGGTTTAAACTAACTTAAATAAGCTAAAAGGAAAAGAAAAGCTAAACTAATAAGCTGTGGAAAAGGGCTTAAGTGACAGAAACAAGAAATAAGCCTAAAAGCTAAAATTTTACTAAGATACTAGCTTTGGCAAATAGCTAAAAATAGGAAAAAATAAAGCTTAAGCAAACCACTATTTAAACTATCTTAAAATTCTATGAGGAAGCAATTTTAGCTTAAGGAATCATGCTCAATAAGCGCATGAATGTGGCTTATTTCCCCACAACAGTTAGCTTACTTGGGTGTTAGTACTAGTTGGTGTAAACATCCAAATGGCATCTTAGGGCTTAAAAATAAGCAAACCAAATAAGGCTTATCAAGGGCTCAAACTTGAGAACTATACTATAAAATCGGGCCTTATAAGCTCTTAAAATAAGCCAAATACTTGGGGCATTAAGAGTGAGAGCTAATGCCTGAGAACAATGAGCCTAAAGTTCACCCCTTTGCACAGGGGAGCTTTAAGCAAACCTACAAGGGCTATTTTGACAGCATATTTTAAGCTGTCAAATAAGCTCATAAAATCACAATTAAGATCCAACAGATTGAGTGCTATACCAAAGGGCTTGATCACCATTTTGAGCTTTTGAAAATTAATTTTGCTTGCTTATTTTTGAAAGTGAAAAAGGTGCTTGGGGAATGTTAAAACTGTGGCACTAAGAACCTTGGTGACTTTTGACTCACAAAGTCAAAACACCAAGGGTTGTGGCAGCTTGGTTTTGACACACAAAATACACAATTTTGAATACTTAAACTCAAACCACAAGTGCTTAATCAAATAAGCACTTGTGGGTAACTAAAAAAACTCCACAGTTTTGAAACAAATTCTATACCTTTGAAAAACAATTTCCAACTAAAAATGTTTTTAAAAACAGCTTAAAAGTAGCTTAAATCTTGTGTTTAAACTGACCTAGTGACCTTAACCCATGCCAAGACCCTTTTTGACCCGTTTTGGTCTTGTGCCAAACACCCCTTTATCTCAAAACTGTCAAACCAAAATGGTTTTAAAATTCATTTTTAAGCTAAAACTTAAAAAACCTTTTATCTACTTCTACTTATTTTAACCTATTTAAGCTATTTTAAAACTAAAATTCCTAGCTTATTAAGAAAAATAAGCTAGTTTCTCTACTAGCTTATACTAACACTTATGACAGTTTTGAGAAATAAGCTAATTTAACACAAAAATATGCAATAAAAAGTCACAACAGCCAAATAACAACTTAAACTAATGAATTTGCAAAGATAAAAAGCAAATAAGCTAATTCCTTAAGCTAAAAGATAAGCTAAATGAAGAGTAGAAAATTGAGACCTTGGATTTTTGTTGTCTCAGAACCAAGGCCACTCTTCTGCGTTGAGTGGCCTAAACAAAGCCGTCCTAAGTGGCCCTTGCCTCTATTACCTGAGCAATAAGCTCAATAAGCTTTTAAGAGGCTATATTCCTACCAATAGCTTCCCAAAATCAAAATCCAATGAACAGTTCATGAACTAAAATCACATGAGACAGTATTTTAGAGTGCTTTTTGAATAGGTCTTAAAACTGAATTTTGAGTCTTATAACAAGAATAAGCTCAAATTAGCTTATTGAGAGCTTATTGAGTAAAAAATGGCTTAAATTTTCATTAAACTGAAAATAACAAGTGCATACAAAGAATTACTCAAAAATACTTTAAATTACAATAAAAACTTAATTAAAAAAAAAAACTGAATTAAAAACTTAAATAAGCTACCTATTACTTGCCACATGGCTTAGCAAAGGCTATTTAAGCCAAAATAATCTACACTAGGTGTTCTCTCTTCTTTCTCTTTGTTGTGCTTCTTTGTAACAAACACAAACACAGGTGTGTTTTGTTGTGTGAAGTTTAAAGCTCTCTATCTTGGCCCTTCATCTTTAAATAAAATCAATCTCGGCCATTCGAATTTGGTCTTGGGGGATGTGGGATGTGGCGCAATTTGGCAACTTTATGCTGAAAGGTATGGGAGGAGGGGGGAGGTGAATGATCCATAGTGGTGGTGAATGTTCGTGGGGTAAAAACGGGTGCAAACACCCGTAAGTGTGTTTGAGAGGGAAAAAGAGGCGGGAAAAAACGTTGGGGCTGTTAACAGAGTGTGTGTTTCATTCTTTGGCAAAAATGGCCCCTCATGGTTACTTGTTAGTTTGCACACTTGGTCCTTGTGGTTAAATAACTTTTGGGGACTTGGCAAAACAAGTCCCCAAGAGTTATATAACTCTTTGGAAATTTCGTCCTTGAGTAGCAAGTATAGGGGGTTGCAGTTTTGCCCCCCTACTTGTTACTTTTGAGCAAATTGCAAAATTAACCGCTTCCTTTTCTTTTCCTCTTCTACTTCTTTATAAAAAGTTTAGGTTTGGCAATTTCCAATTTCAGCCCCTAAATTATATTTCTACGACTTTGGCCCACGACCTAGTCATTTTCCGTGAGGAGCACTAGTGTTGTTTGTTAAGAAGAGGAGCATGGAGTTCATTTGAAGTTAGAGTTGAAATTACTAAGGAAGGAGAAGTTGTATGCTAAGGTTACTAGTGTGAGGTAGTGAAGAATTGGGAAGTACCTACGACACCATCCGAGATATGATTATTCTTGGGATTGGCAGGTTACTTACCTACGTTTCATCGCAAACTTTTCTAAAATTGTTAAACCCCTTACTTCCCTAACTTAGAGGAATCAGAAGTATGAGTAGGGCGTAGAACGAGAAGAGGCTTTCTAGACTTTGAGGAATGATTTGTGTGACGCTTCGATTAATCGGATGTAGTGGTTGATACGTTAAGAAGAAATGGATAGTGAAACTAAGACGAGTAAGAGCAATGTCCATGACTATCCAGTCAAGTGTTAAGGACAAGATATTGGCTACTCCAAGTGAGACGTCCAAGGTAGAGAACACGCCAGCAGAAATGCTGCGTGACCTGGACCAACAAATGGAAAAGAGAGCAGATGATGGTTGTACTTTATGGATTAAATTGTATAGTAAGTATGAGTATGAAACTCGCTACCATCCAGGTAAGGCAAATGTGGTGATTGAGGCGTTAAGAGGGAAGGAACGAGTGAAACCTAGACGTGTTCGAGCGATGGCTATGACCATTCAGTATGGAGTAAGAGGAATGATATTGGCAGCCCAAAGTGAGGCGTTCAAGCAAGAGAACGTACGCGCAGAAAGGCTTCATGGGTTAGATTGACATATGGAAAAGAAGGAGGACGAGAGTTTGTACTTTATGGATCGTATATGAGTTCTGTTAGTAGGGAATGATGAGAACGGTAGTAATGGATGAGGCTCATGCATCAAGGTACTTGGTACATTCGGGAGCGGATAAGACGTACTATAACCTTGGAGACATGTATTGGTAGCCACGTGTAGAAAATGGTAGTTAATATAGTTACCTATGTTAGCAATTGTTGGATTTGTTTAAGAGGTGAAAGTTGTGATGTCGAAGACTTTTGGCTTACTGCAATAGCCTGTGATACTTGAGTAAAAATGAGATAGAACCACCATGAATTTTATCACTAAATTTCCAAGATCAAAGTAGTGAGTATGATGTGATTTGGGTGATGGTCGATAGACTGACCAAGTAGCTCATTTTCTAGCTATACAAGAGATTTCAAGATGTGAAGTTGGCAAGGATTTATATTGATGAGATAATAGCAACGAATGGAATTCTAGTGACAATCAACTCAGATTTAGATGGATGATTTACTTCGTGGTTTTGGCAAACGCTGCAGAAAGTGTTAGTGACGCTATTAGATTTGAGTACTGCTTAGCATCCTCAAGCGGATGGACAAAGTGAACGTGTGATCTAGACTTTAGAGGATATAATGAGGGCATGTGTATTCGATTTTGGTGGTAGTTATCAATTAAGCATTCGGTGTGCTCCGTTTGAAGCATTGTATGGAAGGAAGTATAGGTCGCCTATTTTATAGGCTGAGATTGGTAGAGATAGTAGTTTGACTGGGCCTAACTTAGTACTAGATACGACTATAAGGTAAATTGATAAAAGAAAAGCTCAAGCGTCAAAGAGACGTCAAAAGAGCTGTGCTGATAATAGGCGCAAACCGTTAGAGTTTGAGGTAGGAGAACGGGTTATGCTAAAAGTGTCACCTTGGAAAGGTGTAATTCGTTTTGGGAAAAAGGGTAAGTTAGCACCGAGATACGTAGGACCATTTAAGATTCTTGAAAGGATCGGTCCTATAGCTTATCAATTAAGATTGCCTAAGGAATTGAGTGGGGTACATGACACATTTCATGTGTCAAACCTAAAGAAATGTTTAGCGGATGCTAGTTTGCATGTGCCATTAGGTGAGATAAAGGTTGACAAAACTCTTCGTTTTGTTGAGGAACCTGTGGAGATAATGGATCATGAAGTTAAGAGTTTAAAGCGTAGTAAGATAGCGTTAGTAAAGGTTCGTTGGAATTCTAAGCGTGGTCCTGAGTTTACTTGGGAACGCAAAGATTATATGAAGTCTAAGTACCCTCAGTTGTTTGTTGATCGAGCTGATGAATCGGCTAGCTAAATCTCGGGACGAGATTTCCTAAAGGAGGGGATACTGTGACAATCATGATTTGGGCAGGTTAGTCAAACCGTTAGTATT